>UCOH01011974.1:0-146806 GCA_900474275.1 Synergus japonicus
ATATATATATATATATATATATATATACTTTATTTTATTTTGTGATTGGTTAAGCTTTTGCTTTTTGTGACAATCCCGATTTTGTTAAATTGAATGTTTTTCTGTCTTAGAAAATTAGAATTCGCAAAATATTTCAGTTATTCTCCTTTCTATCGAACTTAATGTATTTCAGACTTCTTGTGTCACTGATAAAGCAAAACTGAGACAGATTACTATTGACCACCAACTCTATAGTCTATCATATCCTTCCTGTCGATAAGAAATTTACACATTTTTTTCAAGAGCCAAATTCAAAACTAACTGCGTCAAACTTATGCTTTTAACTTTTACTATAATATGCGGTCAACATCCATATCGCGAACACTACCGCTGGTTTTATCGCGTGATTTTGTGGTTTTTCAGTATATGTTCTGTTGCTTCGAATAATTTAAAACTCATAAAAAGAAGCATACATTTTGCACGCTTAATTCAAGAAAATCTTTTATTTTTTCTGTGAATTGAAGATGAAATCGCGGGTTTTTATTGCACACTCTTTATTAAACAATAGAAGTTAGAGGTATGATTAATTTACTGTTTCTCGTTGTATAATTTATACTTTTTTGTGAAATTATTAAGTATACCATAGAAGCATAAAAGTAAGTCGCTGCCGTATAATTTATTTCTGCAAAACATAAGAAAATGAAAAAGAACCAAAGTCTGCAATTTTCGTGATTGGATGATAATATTTTGAAAGATTAATCAACAAATTATTTGATTAGAATCTTTTTGTTTATATATGTTTGTAAATGTATCGCTAATCTAGTCTAGATTTTGTTATCTTTGTGTCAAGGCAACTTGACGTATGCTACCTGCAAAGTAGAGAGAAGGGGTTAAAAACTGTCGGAGATTAGACCGCGTTTAGATGGAATAAAGGGAGGTAAGTTAAATGGAATGATATCACCGGTGAGCCGCGCCCATTTCTATCTCCGGCCCTACCCTTTCGGTCACCTAGGGGTTGACTTTGGTTACTTTCGCGTTTGCCTTCTCCTCAGAATGATATTTCTTCATTCTAGTTGACACACACTTAATTCACATTTATTCGTTACATATAGCATTCTTCTTTTACTTTTTTCTACCAAAATCTATCCACATTGTTAGAATTGTTCTGAATCTGAATATTGGTCAGGGTGGCCACAGGGATTTTAAATATTATAGTGAAATTTTAAGGAATTTTAAGATGTTTCTAGGAATTTAAAAAGTTTTCAGCGAATTTTAAGGGATTTTAATAAGTTTCCAATAATTTGAAGAGGTTTTGACGTATTTTAAGAGATATTAAAGTTCCTCGTGGAATTTTGAAAAATTTTAAGAGGTTTTAAAAATATTTTGTAGAATTTTGAACGATTGTAGGAAATTTTAAAAGATTTTGAAGTGTTTTGAGGAATTTTAAAACAATTAGTCCAAATTTAAGGGTTTTCATGAAATATTAACAAATTTGAAGAGATTTCGTCGAATTTTTTAAGATGTTTCTAGGAATGTCAAGAAATATCAATGAATTTTAAGAGATTTCCAAGTTTGTCTTGAATTTTGGAGATTCTTACGAATTTTAAATATTTGGTAGTGATTTCAAAACATTTAAAGTGATATTATACGAAATTTTTGAAAAATTTCAATAATTAATATCATTACTGAAAATTTGTTCGCATTTTTCATACTTTTCTGTCAGGATTTGTCTGAGTCATTTACCAAAAGTTTTGAACGTTCAAATGAACGAAATATTTTTTCCCAATTCTATTTTATCCAGAAATGTTATTTCAACTAAAAATACCAATAGCCATTATAAATTTCTTCCATAATCTTCCATACAAAATTAATGTTAATGCAATTGAATTAATATTTTAACATTGTTTATAGTTTCAAATACAATGAATACAAAAATTCGTTCATTTGAACGTTCAAAACTTAATCGAAATTGAAAGTCAGGGAAATGTCACAGAAATGAAAAAATTGAATCTTGTGGCCACCCTCTTTATATATTAAATTCAGCAACTGTGAAATCGCTATTAGTCTTCTTTAAATTTTTTAAATGTCCTTAATCGAAATCAAGTAGCTTTTATAACAGCACTTGACGGAAACATTTGTTCAGGGGGCGTGGTTACTTGATGCTGATGATGTGGGCGTAGTTATCAATACATATTAAGAGGCGTGGCCATCAATTGTCATGATCTTTCATATGAAAAGTATATGTGCTGTTATATCTGCAGAATTTAGTTTACTGGTGGATATCGAGGGAGAAGTAAACACGAAAACTGTACTCGGTGTTTGCTTCAACTCGATAATGAGGAACTTGTGCACGGCGCTTCTCAATGAAATGCTTTTGACCACTCAGCTGTTAGGTTGTGTTTACGTCACGTTTACACGATAAGATCTAATACCGTCAAACGGTTAATAAAACCCGTACAGACCTAGATATGGATCTATTGTGCGAGTGCATAATGGAAGCCTGCCTCTGCCCTTTAAAGCACGCATAATATACCACGGCCTTGCAAAATAACACGGTCTCTATGACACCGTAAGAGCAGCTAATATAAATCCGTGGCCCATTGCGACGTTCCTAAAGATCTTCACCAATGTGTACGCTCTTCGGGAAGGAACGCGATTCACTTGCAAATTGAGAGTTGATTTGCGTGGTAATGGCTCATCCTACCGACTAGCAACAGGATTAAGAGCCAAGGAAGCAAGACGTTGAATAATTTATCAATTTAGGTAGGGTGACGAGATCAGTAGTGAGCCACCCCTCAACAGGGAATCATCTCGTTTTTATACAAGAGAATACATATTAAAAATGTATTCAAGTTACCTGTTGCATCATGTTCTCGATAATAAGTAATAGGTGTGAACCAGAAAGTGTAGGATATGCGGAATATTATGAGTAGCATTTTTGTTATCGATTTAGGGGTCACTTTATATTCAAAGTTGAATGATAATCCTACCTATCCTTAGGTGGCTCGAATCACTATTGATGTCATTGGCCTGCACCGCCGGTGGCTCTAAAATTAAAAACAATCGGCTCTTCTTTGAAAAAAGATCTTATAACTCTTTATGACTCCTACACAGCGTGTCGCATTGAGGAAATTAATGACCCCTGACTGTTTTGTATCGCAGTTCCTAATTTTAGTGCTGTTGACACAACCTTTATTCCCTTCTTTGATTTATTCTTCAATGAATTAAGTCATTGTTTGACGGTTTATGACGCAATGAGTTTAACACCAATCTTTTAGGTATAAAGAAATTTATTGCATTGGATTCTCTGGTTATCAGGAGATAACTTTCACGGGCTAATGATCCAATTACATGTTTTTATGCTGGGCTTTATAAACCTTATCGATTGAACGGTTCTAGTGGTTCAAAACATTTTGTTTTGTACGCTTGAGTTGGCAGAAGTTTTCTGGGTGTGGTAACGAGAAATATAGATTAGGACAGATAGGGTGAGGGCGGAATTTACCTGCCCTTAATTTTGATTACGGGATAGTGTCGTGAGACATGCATGTTATTATGCTGCACCTTCTGCCAGGAACATACAATTTACTCCAATAATCATAGAACATATGATTAAATATATATATAATATAAAGATAAACATATTTGGTGTAAATTACTCTGGATCCGAATTAAAGAATGTTGGGAGCTTTTCATTTGGCACCAGGAATTAGCCTAAACAATGACGTGACCAGGCTGGTGATTCCAAGAAGGCGAGGACCAGGGTCTCCAGTTCGATCAATGCCTTAGTCAAATATGAATTACTTGAAATTTATTTGAATATTCACTTTTGTTCTTGTGATTCTGAATTGTATTTAATGAAGTATCCACTCTATTAACCATTCGGTAACTTAATATCCTTACTCAATAAGAAGGTGAACAAGGAAATGAAGTACGGAGGATGTCAGTTTATTTCTTATATAATTGTAATAATAATCTTGGCCGCTTGCATGAATTGGTGACGGATATGCCAGCTTCCTGGTGAATATTTGCTACTGTTGCAAGAAAAACCTTAGTTTAATATCTGGGAAATTAATTTTGCTCTCGCAAAATAAAATTGTCTCGTCCAGTAGATAAATCTCGTTACCAGACATAATTTCTAGTGCGGTAGTCGAACTCCAATCCATTTTCTATAGTGACATTCTCAATTTCTCGCATCATAATTCCCAAGCTTGCAACACGTACAATTTATTATCAAATTAAAGAGGAAGATCGAAAGCGCCAGGAACTGAAAATCAAAAACACTCTAGACACTTCCTGCATCTGAGCCATTTTCATCCCTAGTAAATACTCTCATCGTTTCGTTAGTGATTACGGAATTAATTAGATCCCATGAAACTACAGAGTTAGAATCCACTCCAACTAGGAACCTTGAATCGAATCGGAGAGGCTCTAAATCAGTTTTACATCTTGACAAGGTCACTGTTATTTTAGATCTTGAATCGCGCGCGCATTCTATCAGTATATCTTTATATTTTGTGAGAAAAACATCTCTCGGGAAAGTCTCTATCAGTTGACTTCCTGAAAAAAATATTAGGAAGGGGGAGTGATTTTGAGATGAGACTGACGATGAGACACAAGAATGAAATTTAGATCGGATCTCTATTTTTGTTGACAAAAATTTAATACACAAAGTTGGATTGATATGAACTTGGACGTATCTTTAAAAGGAATTTTTATTAGACTGATGTCACGCAATCTTTTCGGTATTAATCATGTAGCGTTAACTCTTCACAGCACCACCTTCGCTCTTTTAAGAAACATCCACCAGTAAAAATAGATGAGGAGCTATTATCAATCCTGGTCTCGAGACTCTTGACTCTTGTGATTTTGCTAGTCATACATAAAATATTTCAAGAGTAACATGTGAAAAAATATGAGGTATTTTAATATAAAGTTGAGTAAGGTTGCAATTTCTCCAATCTTTATATATCTGGGTTAATGCTCACGCCAGGACACAGCAAAGGTAGAATTTATATCCAGTAAACATATATATTTCTGGTTAGATTACCCTTGAATTTTTTTTCGTAATTACGAACACTGATTATAATTATTTTTCGATCATTTCTGTGACGAGTATAGTTATATTCTCTCCTCGCCTATTGGTTGGATTTGTATTTGCCGCTAGTACTTCTTAAAATCTTTTCAGGCATTGTGCGCAAAGTCACATCACGGTTTAGTTGATTTTGAAGAAAAAGTGGAGCAAATATCGAGGTTTGGCCTTTCAGAAATGTCACTAGGACGATCGCTAACTTTTAGATTTTAGAAGGTTACTCGAGATATTATCCTTATATATTTTTGGGAACCTATTAACTTTTTCTGACCTTTAAGAAAAAAGTCAAGTACCGATGACATGCCCGTTATAAATTCCATAAGACTTCCTATTTAGTTGGTATGAACTTTATTATCTTGTTACTACTCAAATTGTGATTTCAAGATTCTGGCTAATTGCCTTCCTTACCGAGCTACTTGAAAACCGGCTTAATTATGTAAAAAGTGTGTGAAATAAAAGTCGAACAATTAGGTTCTTTGTATACGTATGTGTCGAAAGGTTTGACAGTCGTGTCGCAGCTTTATACATAGTTGCTTTAGCATCAGACTAGCATGTTTGCGTCGATGTAGAAAGGCTTGGCCGTCGTCAGTCTGGAACAGGGCAAGCTTCCGTGCAGATCGTACGTTCTCTTTCGGCCTAATGTGCGAGCTTTGACGAGCCCTTCTTTTTTTATTTTAACCACAACACGTTATACGAAGACGTGTTAATCCCGCGGATGATCGGGCATCCACGATCATCACCATAAATGTGAAAGTTATTAATTTTATTATTCAAGTGTCGACATTCGTGCGAGGTAAACATTAAAAATAATTCCAGCCGTTCGAAAGATTACATTTCTTGTGATTGAAATAGGAATACGTACTTAAATTTACGCAACAGTTATTTTTCTTTGAACACGTATCATGAGGTCGCTGTACGCGAAGCTGGAAAGTTTATTCACCGGCTCGAGATCTATCAACAGGTCCATTTTCACGTGCTGAGTCTCAGTCGCTCTGCCAAAGAGCGATATTCAAAGCCTATTTTTACATGATGATGACAAATTGATCGGAAAAATGTGATGATCAAGTTATATTTCTTCAAAGAAGCAGATGGCCAAAGTTAATGCTGTGGTCTCGTTAGTTCAGTTCTTTCATTTTCGTTGCAACCGAAAGTGGAATACGTTATCTTTGATGCGTCTCGCAAAGACTTTTAATCAGTAGAGTCGATAAAGCATTGCTTGGATTGAAGACTTGTGAATGTAACGTTGAAGAGTGCAGAAAAATAATTGGTGTATAAAGTGCGAGAATGATTTTTTTTTATTCGAGGAGCGAAGTGACATTTTAATGAAAGTACTTTACTATGCTTAGACATGACTCCTTTTCTTTAAGAAGGTAAATACTCCCTACTATTGACTTAACAATATAGAACGTATTGCTAATGGTTTATACTAGACAAACCTGCCAACCCCCTTCGATCAATGAAACTGACATTAAGATCTCATTTTCCTTAACCACGCGTGATACTTTACTCGATACTCTGGACTCAGGTTCGTTTACAACTCTCCGAAAACACGCAAGTCTTATAAATATATGTTCATTTTCATATTTTATTTCTTATATAGGAAAATTATATTATTATAGAAAATATAGTCATTTTGCAGATAGAATTCCCTTATAAATTACTGAGAAAAATATAAATTGATGATAACCATTATTGGTGCATTGCAAGAGTAAATAGATCACTTAAATTCCCATTGCGACGTATCAAGATATGATTAGAAATCAATATTTTTTCGATTTCTTTGCTTAAGATTTTTGTGGAAAAGGTGGATGGTTTAAATAGGTTTATATGAATTTATTTTTTGAAGAGCACGTAGGGTAATTGGTACAGTAAGTTTTATTCGTGAATATTTCTTAATGCAAATTATTAGAGGGTGGCCCACCATTGTACCCAACTACCCATTATTCTACTTTTTTTTCTAAATTTAAATGTGAAATTGAAGATTGAGACATGTAAATATTTTATTCTCGGTACATTGTAAGAGTAAACAAATATTTTGAAATCTGATTGTGACTGCAAGATATGATTAGATATCAATATTTCTGCGATTAAAAGTAATTTTTGTAAATCTCCCGTCAAAATAACATAAAAAGACCGATAAAACCGTTAGCAATTTTACTTATTTTTATTTTAAATAGAAAAAAAATCGCTTTATATTTTTATAGAATTTATATTGCACAAAAGTCACATGCTTCTAATAAGGTAAATCACAATTTATGACGTGAATAACGTACTCCACCTTTTCTGCATGCATTACTTTTTGCTTCTCTCGAGAAGGAAGAATTGCATACGGATACTTACATAAAAGTAATATTTATGTCCAGAGGAAATATGTTTTTATTTTAATCCGCCAATGAATCATAGATAAGGCCATTTCATTAATTTCCGGACGATGACTGTGAAATTTTGATTAATTTCTTGATATTCTGTCAATAGCATTTCCCAGACTTAAATTATCATTTTATTTTCACTCTCAGTTGGTTTAGATGAACGAAATGTTGCAGTTTAATATTTTTTCTCTCTGAAGTTAATTGATTTGTGAATATTTGATCTTGATAAGACATTCATACAAAGAGAACATAACATAGCGGATGTTTATCGGTTGTGCATCTAATGTCATAAAACAATCGAGATAACGGATGATTTTCATTGCTGCCAGTCATCTTGTCTAGTCCAGAAAAATGTTTCTTTGATGATACTATTACTATCGAAGAAAGGATTTCCTCAATCTTTTATTGCAATATCCTTGAACAAATATACATGTGAATTCACGAATTTGTGAAACCTCATTATTTGTTTTAATGATTCAAGGAATAAAGGCGTGTTCGATGACATTGACTTAGCCTAGAACACTTTTACGTAATATGCTCTTTGTGGTGTGCAAATAAATGTATAACTGGTCACATTATACTATATATCTAAAACGTTTTCTTTGCTACAGAAAAAGGAATTGCTATCGCTTGAACTATACAGCACTTTGTGAATAAGTAATATGTATTTTTAGAATTTTACTAAATACATATACTAAATACATTATAAAGTGTAAAAATTTTCAAGACATTAGTGTGACTGACATATGCATAGAAGCAACTAGAAGTAAATAAGCCAATGTTGTTGTTTTGTTAGAGGAAGATTATTGGTCTATGATTCACTCTTTGATGAGATTCAATCATGAATTCCAGAATTTTTGATTCGTTGTATAAATTAATCTGATAACAATTACCAAATATCCTACGAAATTTTGATATTTCGCTTCCTTTCTTGTTATCAAATATTCATAGGATGTTAGTAATTAACGTAATTCTACGAGTTGCCCTACCCAAGAGGAAATTAACATAATAGTATGGACTAACCGTCTATTAACTTTATATTCATTATGTCAATCTAATGAGTACTGTGTAATATTGTGTGTAATGGGCAAATAAGAACTTTTTATTGAAAGGGATATATGTAATTACTTATTACGAATTACTAATCACCAATTACTTACTAGTTTCAATTTTAATATTAAATGAATCATCAAATATATGAACAGTTGATATAGTAATCAAAATTTGGTAAAAGAGGTAAAATTTAAAAAATCTTTCTTTGGAGAGTATGTTATTCACTTGTATCATCTTTCCAGAAGAATAATAATTTCTATTCTTTAAAATTTCAGTACTAAAACTACTACTTTTATGGATAATACCATATTGTATAAAATATTTCAAATGTAAACCTTTTCCTCCAGGTTTTCCATTTATTTCTTCTCCCAGTCTACCTTTGGAAAATGTTTTCGTCAGTGATTCTGAAAAGGGATAAAGAATGAGTCATTTCGAAATAAACAATAATTTCTGTGGTTTAAAGAGGATGTTTATTTATTTTTAATAGTTCGCTGAACTTATTTGCGTATATTCTGCGTGATTCTCGTGTCCAAAAATGTTTGAGAATGAAGTAAAATAACTTCTTGGAATTAAATAGTAGTCGAATTACGTTTATGAATTTGTGATATAGTATTACATAGGCACAAAAAATACACTCTCGGTTTAAAGAAAAAGGCAGACTCACACGCGATCTCTTTTGACGTTATGAAACGTGTTGGAGTTTCGATTAAGAATCCCAAGGACTGCGTGTCATAAGTATAATAGACACGTGACGTACGTATCTAAAGAATCATATGGCAGTTTAGGTTCGATGGTCAATCGAATACACAGTTACCTTAACCCTCATTCAATATTTAAAAATCCTTGATTCATATGTATTAAAGTTTGTACAAACCTGACGTGGACATACCATTGCTATTATGTCACTAACAACTTGGCTTAGGTAATTCTTTACTTGAAAAGACTTTCATGATTGCATCTCATTACTTCTCACAATCAGTAAAATACGATTGACCTGATTCTTCAATTTCTAATTGGTTTGAAAAATCGTAAGCAAGATTTAAAGATTTATTTACATCTGTTTCTCTTATAGGGAGAATTACTCATATATTTCAAGTGATGTGACGATAAAAAATGATTCGCGTGTCTGCTACCCACTATATATCCAAAAATAGATCAGTATACAGAAAATCAAAAAAAAGCTTTAGAATTCTTTAGGAAAGGTCGAAATGTGTGGAGTGAGTTGTGGTTCACATTATTATGCATTAGACACTATGGAGAGAGGGAGAGAGAGAGAGAGAGAGCAGGAGTCTCGGGAGGTGTGGAGATATTATTCAGCACGCGGCACGACTTGTATTAACTCAATTATCATCTCAAGTTTGATAAAGCACGCGTGAAAGTCTCATTCATATTGACAGCCAAACATCTTCCACTTCCACTTCTTGGTTCTTGTAAAAATATATAATTGATACTTTATTATTAGTATTCGGTAATTGATATTAAGACTAATTTTGGATTTTTGTTTTCAGCGAGAGCTCACTAGATCAAACGTGGATGATCTGTGAGGCTTGGCAGCAGGGAAGGACGGTGTTCTTGCACACCAGGAGCTGGGGCACCGCAGAGAGGAGATCGTGGAGGAGGGCAGGAGGGACAGAAGGGAGGTGACCAGCCACCCCACATGGACGCCACCCTCAAAATTCCCCCCAAACCCCCCACACTGGATATCCTGTCGCCATTATCTATCCGCGGAATATCCAACTTAATAGGAGACACCATAACTACTCCCCTAAACTTCCTCGCGGTCGACGTTCAAGGACGAAATCGACCGCGAATACCTCGTACCTCAAATACACCCCCAGTCTTTTCAAAGACGATCATCTTTTTCACTGATCCCCCCTCTTGGTTCAAAAAACCCCCTTCCGGGTTAGAAATTGGCCGATCTTCACTGCTGGCAGTGAAGAGAACGAGTCTCTCTTCATTGCCACGAGGCCCCTCTTTTTTACGCCTCTTTGTACCCCCACCCACAATTCATCCCTGTTTGATGCATTTTTTACGAATTCATCCCTTTAATACGGAAGCAATCCTCTAGAAGCGGCAACTCACTTCCGGAATTCACATATCGTCAAAAGACTCCGTCCATAATCGACCAATAAAAACCTGCATTCTCGACAATTTAAACAATGTCGCGCAGTGCTGCCACACGCCCTATGCAAGGTGAGTTTTTTCATTACTTTTGCTTCCTCATAGAGGAAGCTTTGTATTTAACTTTATTTAACTTTCCGACTTTGATGGTTCAAAGCTGAAGATGCTGCACTCGAGACTATTTGAGATACAGAATGAAACGTATGAAAAACTTTAAACTTTGGATTTCTCATTTGAAGCTTTTCAAATTGTAGAGAAATTGCGAATCTGGATGATTTCCAAATTTAATGCTGTCAAAGATTGATCTATGAGTGACTCAAAGCTTAAATTAAGATTAATTTAAGATCTCAAATTATAATCGTTCATATTTGGATCGTCTCCAGATTAAAGTTCTCTCAATTATGAATGTTTCCAAATTTTAATTAAGATTTTGCTAGATCAAAGGTTCAAATCTCGAAAACAGAATCAAGTTTACAGAGAGTTGCTGTCTTCAGCTTTAGTCATGCAAATTATCTGGCACATGCGTTGACTTTTGGATTTTATATATATAAATATATCTATATGAAAATTCCTTGCTTGCATTGTCTTTTTAAAAGCAAGAGGAAAATAAGGCATGGTATCTCATATATGGCAAATGCAAAAAGTAATTTCGCTGAAATGACATACTCACAGAAGCATAAGAGAAGAGAGACGATATTATCGCATACTTATATGATATGACTTATATCTTTCTCCTGTTGTCGCATGCGAGTGGTTTTAGCAAGATCGCTTTTTCAATACATTATCTAGCTAGAAGAGACTCATAAACAGGAAGAAAAAACGTTATTATGAAATTTCACTTGCATTGCTATAGACGATGTAATAATAATTACATTTATCAAACTCTATTTTAATTTAAAAGAACTTTCTTTGAGGGGGTAATTATTAACAATTTTGATACATAGCAGAATTTGAGTATTTTAAAGAATTCGACAGAATTCAACCATAATTAAACCATTAATAATTGAAAATAATTTTAATTACTCTATTGCATACTATATATCATTTTATATAGTTAATATTATCATTATTTTAATAGCTTCCTTGTTTCTCAAAGATATTAAAATATTACACACCTAGAATAAAGAGAGACTCATTTATCTAACTGTCATATACGTAATCATTTATCATGCAGTATAGACTAACGTTGCAGAACAAGAATAAGTATAAATCCAGATAAAACATCTTGTTTTTTCTAACCAAACAATTTTGTTAAGAAACTTTTAATACAATAAACAAAATTACTATTAAAACCGAAATTTCTTAAAATTGAAGCTTCTTATTGCATAGACCAGGTTTTCAATTTTTAATTTATTCGGCCTTGTTAAGAATGACTTTATTAAATTTCTAAATAGTTTTATAAATAATCTAAATTTAATAATTTAATCTGAGAAATCCATAAAGTTCCCTAATAAACTATTTTGATTTCCCCAAAATCTTCTTCAAATATATTTCAACACTGACTTCGAGACTTCCAATTAATAAAAGCAGTTTTCATGTCAGAACAAAGACGAGCGCTTGTCATTCTAATGAAATCAAAACAGCTTCTCCCCCTTTTTTTTTTATTTAAATTGAGAAACTAATTTCGAAATTTCGCGGGAACTTGACGTCTACTGCACGTGGCGCCGCGCGATAACGCCTTGAACTGACGAACGACGTCGCCGTCGACGACGATACACGATGCCAAGGCGACGTCGGCAAGCCGTCGCGACGCCCTCCGAGAGAGTTTTCGTACATTCTCGGTATTTCTCGTGATGCTAAATGCACTGACGAATCCAATGTTACAGCAAACGGTGCGCGACTGAGAAAGACGTGATGATTAGATAGGGAAAACGAAATCCAAAGACGAAGACTGACGGACTGACGGAGGGACCTATAAACCACATACCGTAGAAACGGTGCCACGAGAGAAGGAATAATTCGTGTCGTGAGTGCGGATATCGCTCCCTCGCTCTGCGGCATTTAGAGCAGGTGGATGATAACGCAACCCCTACTGCGGGGTGCATGGCATGTTCGCGCGGATTTTACATTCAAAAAACGAAAGAAAAATTGAAAAAAAAATCGTGCGAGTATGTAAAAATCAAGCAAGTGTGGTGAATTCTGTGGCTCGCGAGTGACGTCAACGGGGAAGATGATACCCTGTTAGAAAGTAAAACGTTGATCCTCGTTTTAAGACGAAATCCCTTCTCAAGATGAATTGCAATTGAGACTCAAGACAAGTGAACTGCCGTAGAAATTCAGCTGAAAACTATCTGCAACGGTTACTTTCGAAAGAATCCCTCTCGATAGATACTTTCATTTTTACTTTCGGCGATGTCACCCGTCCTCGAGTCGCACCCTTGCGTACCAGTTGACGCACATTGAGCGGGAAAATGCAAGTGACTTTTGTGAAAGATACTTCCGAAAGTAACTATCACCGAATGTAATTGCAAGAACAAGTGTTGGATAGTATTGGATACTCAAAATGTTGTATCACAAATTCCAATAAGTGATCTGTAATAATTAAAGACCGCCGCCGCTCTGTCTGCATCGTCTAGTAAACGGAGAAGCGTTCTATCGATTGCCTCCTACACCTCTAACTTTTCCAGCCACTCTCATTTTTGTCCCGGATTTCAGTTCAATTTCCTAGCTCATCCAGTTTTTCTTTGATCTCGTTTGGTATCATTTAAGATTCCTGAGTCTGGCTTTTGCAATCCCGATTTGTTGTCCTAGATACACGGAACATGTGGGTTGATAGCACATCGTTACGCGATCGTTATGACGCGACCACCTCAGAGTATCTCACCTGAATGTGCACGCACACAAACGTAGAATGTAGGGTGTATGTTTGTACAATATACATTCATAGTTTGAAGTTTGCGTGTATCATTGGGTGAGGTAGGACATTTCTTTTTCCTCTGATAATAGCAGAAATGAGAGAGAAGCTTATCATGACTATAGCGAGGATGAGTTGCAAGCTTTCCAGACCATTTAGTTCGGTCGATCAACCACTTTTCTTACCATGTCCTAGGAAAACCATTTTTTTTACATTTTGTTAGATTAAAATTTACTTAGCTATCGTCGTCCTTAACAAGGGTGGGAATTTTGAAGTTTAATCATTTTGAGGAATTGAAAAAATTGCTTGAGATTCATTGACCTTTTCTATTAGTTTCAAGGTATAGACTCGGAAATCCCAGAGCTCCGGGGTTTTCCCAGTACAAATATTATCAATAATTCGAAAAGGTAATATACTCGCTCGTGACGTCTTTTGAAATCTTAATATTCCATTAAATGCCTTAAATTCATTAAATACAAATGTAAAGTTTTCTTCTAAACTTCCAACAATCCTTAAAATCCCTTAAAATTCATCAAAATTTCCTTTTAAGAACAATTTGTGGGATCCTTGACAATTGTTGACTTCTGTCAATTTTAAGAAAAAGTTTTGAATGTTTTATGTAAACATATTTCGTCACTTAAAAACTCGGTTAATTTCCGAATATTTTTACCAGTGCTTTTACTTATTTTTACCAGTAACTCGAAAAATAATTTCAAGAGAAAAACTTCACATTAAACTTCATTCTCTCCTTTTTTTCTTGGAATCGACTCTACACAAAATATCTCAAGTCGTTAAAATATTCTTGAATAATGTACTAATTTGAAAAGTTTGGCTAAATTAAAGTCGACGGCGTTTCAGCCAAGTTTTGAAATTAGTTTCAAGTTCAATATTTAATCTGTTTATTGACCATCTGACATTTGGAGTAACATAAAACATTACGCAGAATTTTCTAATGAATTTATCAATCCAGATTAATGAACATAAAAAGATCCCTTCAAGAATTAAGGAACTCGTTTCTTGGAAAAGCTTTTCCATGAAACAAGTTCCTTGTGGAGAAAGCTGTTGGCAAAATCGAATTTTTAGATTATAATTTGGCTCCAACGCCCTTAATATACATAATTAGTTAAATCTTTTAAAATCTAAATTACTTTTTTAGATAAAATTTATGATTTAAATAAACAAAAAAGGAATTAAGCTAATATTATTATTGGGAGTCATGGTGGGGAGGATAAAATGATATATCCTACACTCAAATGAAAATACAAAAATAATTATCGTGTTTATATCAGTCAGTTTATTGACTGATTATTTTATCCTTATATCTTTATATATCATTTTATCCTCCCCACCATGACTCCCAATAATAATATTAGCTTAATTCCTTTTTTGTTGATTTAAATCATAAATTTTATCTAATAAAGTAATTTAGATTTTAAAAGATTTAACTAATATGTATATTAAGGGCGTTGGAGTCAAGTGTACCCACTTTAGAATCTGTCTTTGTCTGATCGAACTCAAACTTTGGCAAATTGTAGTCCTATTGGATGATAATTTATGGGAATAGTACATTGTGTTACAAGTGCGGGAAGTTAAACATCCACGAGTGTGAAGTTTTTAATACGAGACGGAGGCGAACACACGAGCCATCTCACATTTGGAGTAACATAAAACCTTACGCAGAATTTTCTAATGAATTTATCAATACAGATTAACGAACATAAAAAGATCCCTTCAAGAATTAAGGAACTCGTTTCTTGGAAAAGCCCACAAACGATAATTCAACTTCTAGGATTTCACTTTTATTGTGTTTCATGCGCGTAAAAAACAAAGAGTTCATTAAGTCCTCCTGAGTCATTTACAAGGCTCCCTTCGATCGTTTAGCCTTCAGAAAAGTTAATTGAAAGTCTTTACTTTCTCCTGAATAGATAAAATTCGCTTGACGAGATCAATTACTTTAGTAATGATTATTTGTATTACTAATTTAAAAACTGAAAACTGGCGATTTTTCTATATCTATTTACACATAAATACTCTTCTTTATTTATAGAAATTAATATTATAATACTTTTCATTAGAAATTCCTCTAACTTAAAGAACCAAAGCTGCCAGTTAGAATTTGGAAACGTTTCAAATTTGAAAATATCAACAAATAAGATTGAAAATTTGTAGTTTACCTTTAAATATTTATTAGATGATTATAGAAGAAAAACTAGTTGTGTATTAATAATTATGTCATTGACATCGCTTAAATTATATATCGTCGTATTACCAAATGGAGCGTGTACATAATAAACAAAAGCCTTTCGCTGATCATATTATGATGCATTTCGTACAAAATGCAGGTTTATAGACTCGACTAGACAGCATAAATTTCCTCTTTTATCAATTAGGATTATTGATCATTTCTGTGCCTAGAATATCAACTAGTAGTTCGCATTTCAAAACACTGATTGTACTTTTTCCAAATGCAAATATTTCATTATACAGTTAAATAACGGCATTAGCTTCTTTGTCTCTTGCATTTTGCTTCTTGTGTAATCTTTTTTCTTCTTTACACATTGTTTGCTAAATTCTTTAAATGTTCATCAATTATTTCTCATCACTTTCGAGACTCGCTAAGATGTGAAAGAAATTTTGATTTAAAATTGTGGGAATGGGATTGAGCGGTACATTTTTCATATCAGCATTGATGACTCGTTGATTTTAGCAGAAAACCGACACGCGGAATCCAAGTTCGTCTTTTGACCTACGAAGTTGAATGTCAAGGTTAACCCGTGGAAATTCCTCCCACATGAACTTCAAATCATAATCACAACCTTTACATTTTGACAAATCATCCAAACATTGTTTCTAAATTGTGCATTTCATCTTCGAGACGATCAATTTAATCCATTTATCAATGTGAATCTCGAATTTTAAATTTCTATTGTTTTCATCATTGTTAAGTCTGATTTAAATACAATTGAGGAATTATATACATAGGTATATATTTATTCATTTGACCATGAACATTTTCATCATTTAGAAAAGATTTAATAAGTGTTTATTCTCAGTCTGCAATTTCTGCCATTTACTTACCATTCTATTTAGTCTCTCATGTGACAGCAGTAGTTCTCATTACAATATTTTTCATTTAAAAAACCTCAGTGTCCTTTAAAAAGACAAGCTTTTTTATCTCTATTCATAAAAAGAATTAAATCTTTTTTTTTTTTTTTTTTTGTTATTGATTATATAACATAATATGTTGGCATTCTGAGTAGAATATCTTTATGTAAGTTTTCTTGATAAGAATTTATTTATGGAACATAATGAGCATGCTAAGAACTTTGGAAATTAATCAGATTTTCGAATTATTTATCAGACCTTGAAGTTAAATGTGCAACGATAAAGTGCAAGTCCGTAGTCAATAATTGGATTTCAAAGTAGGATCTGTGACGCCACCGCATCTTGAGTGCTATTTAATCTAGATATCTGTACCAGCACCCAGAAAAATTATATACTTGAATCGCACAATAGAGAAATGGAAAAAAGTATATTAAAGTACTTTTTTTTATTATTTTAATTTTGCTTTTGATTTCAAATAATTTTAAAGAATTTCGAGGGCATGTGATTAATTATTTAATCCAAATTTGGAAGAGTCCCTTATTTTGTTAAGTGAATAAAATAATTGTTGACTATGGATTGAGAATCGCTGCTTCTTATGTAATACTCTGTTGAAGCTGCACTCGCGATGTAAGATTCTCTGGAAATATCGAAAGTCGTCGCGACTCTTAGACCATACCTATTATTTTGGGAAATGCGTTCACGATCATCGTATTTTCGTTTCAAGACAAGGGCGTTTGTTCCTGAAGCCGTTTCTTATTCAATAGAAATCTTTGTCAATAATTCTTTCCTTGAGTCAAGGACAGTGAAATGTAAAAGATTTCAAAAGACCTTCCAGCGAAAATGCCGTTTCATACAATTCATTATGTGGAACGATATCGTAAAATTAAAAATAAATCCACTTCACCGTCCCAGACGGATCTTGTTTTTAGATGCTATATTTACAAGGTTTTTGATCTCAATATTGTATGAGAAAACATTTTATTTAAATTGCTAAAGAGTGTGTTTGAATTATACATGGTTTTTCAACGAGGTAATAGAAAAGAATCAAAATGTGCAAATCGTCTCACATGCAACGCGAAAAATAAGTATAATCAGTTCCTAATAAAAATATTGAGATTTAAATATAACTGAATTATGTAAAAATTGGTTGTTATGTTTGACTGTGACTTTGATATTCTAACGTTTTGCTTGGAGCAAAATTTAAATGGAAAGATTAGAATAACCGGGAATACAGAGAAAATTTAGATTTCCTAATTCATAATCAAATCTAGAATGCAGAAATCACTTCCCTTCTCCTTTGAAATTTATAGAACGCTTCTTGTATTCTTTTCCACTAGGACGGGTGACAATTCGAAGAGAGATACAATTAGAAGATAGAGATTGAGCATTTTTATAATGATTCATGAAACCGACTGTTTGAATTTGATTTCTAGTTTTGTTTTTGGTTGGCAAACTAGTTATTACATCACTTTCTAATATATGAAATGAACAGTCAGATATTTCTATCTTTAGGTATTATTTCAAATAGCAGGGTTCAAATGAAAGTATTCCATTAATTGATGAAATTGTATGACCTAGTTTTATATTTGAAGATTAATTACAAGATTAACAAAAATTAACTATTGTGCTGTGTCATCTCATCATATGCCACTACTTTTCGATTCGATTTCGATTTCTATTAATTTTTTAGTCGATTTTATAAATCATTATAATTTAGGAAGTCGACCTTTTATAAAAAGGAAAATGGTGTAATATGTAGAGAAGTGAAAATACTCTTTCGATGCGAATAGCTCGTGTAGACTACTCTTGAATAATAATAATAATAATAATAATAAGTGAATTGCTTATATTCAAATAAATAAAGTGAGAGAAATGCCTGCCGGACATCGTCGACGCGAAGAATGCCAAAACGTCGCCGACGTAGTTACCGGAAGTCAAAGACGGATGATGAAGGAGTTGGTGGTCTGCTGATGTTGTAATAACTGACATGATACGAAAGGAAAACTATGTAACAATCGAGGACATAATCTCGTCGGCACGCCTAGGGTGCCACGAGGAAGAGGTTGGCGCTAGAAGAGAGGATAGTTTTGTAGGATAGACGATGAACTTCGAGGAGGTGGACACATTGGAACTCGATGTCTTCGAGGTGAGTCCTTCCGACTCTGAAATTCCACGTTTGGTTGTTATCCTCAATATTTACCAAATTGCCATCATTTTCACATTTATCAAATTTATTAACATACAAATGTCTACTTTTTTCATGGAAAATCTCACAGACTTGAAAGTCTTTCTATTTTCAACTTGAAGGAAGCACCCAATCGTTGACCCTCGTAACGTTTGTCATGAACTATTCCGTACGGATTCGCACTTCGATTTCTGATTAAGAAACCTCGATTCCCTCTTTAACGGCTTCTTTACTCCAACTTCCAAATCTAAACTAATCCATAGATGCAACTTGCAATTAGCAAAAATTCTCAGAAAGTAATCCTTCAAAGTTTCTTTATTCTTCTAATTTGATGAAAAACGTTGAAATATTCTGAGTATATTTTCATCTGACATTGCTCATCTAAATATAACGCTTGTAATCCAAGATGGTTAGGCGTGCTAGGTTCAGTGATCTAATGTTCGAACGCTAAGCCGCAATATGCGATCAAATAGCATTACGCATGTGCATATTTGTTTTTCTATTAGAAAAGAATGTCAAAGCAAATAAAAATATTTTAAATAAAAATTGGTTCAGTGATCTAATGTTCGAACGCTAAGCCGCAATATGCGATCAAATAGCATTACGCATGTGCATATTTGTTTTTCTATTAGAAAAGAATGTCAAAGCAAATAAAAATATTTTAAATAAAAATTTGATCGATTACGAGCGTCATATTTCTGATAATATTGTTCCTAATTGCAGAGCACATTAGTATTAAACTTTGATGATAATGTGCAAGGCAAGCAATCAAGTATTTATCGAAATTCAACACTCTAGTTCCTTCATTGTTGATTAAATTTTATTACTGGGAGAGTAAATAAAGAATCAATGAAATTTCACGTTCGCGTGAAGCGAGACGTGCGTCCTCGAATCCGTAACAAATCTTGTGTCCTTCACCAAGGTAAGAGGCGAGGTCGATGGAGGTGAGCAATCTAATGCAACACCGAAACCAGAAAGCAATCACGAGGAATTGGAAAATGGAGGCGGTACCCGTAAGAAGAAACGGAAACGACGGAAATTCAGGAAGAAGCATCAGGCCCAGCCAGCCACGGGCCACGTAGTTTTGAACTTACCTTCCTCTTCGGCGGAAATTGAACCTGCAGACGAGTGTTCCAAGAGGGATTCCTCTAGTAGCCTCGGTGGTGGAAGCAGTAGACACATCACCCTCCGAGAGTCATTGTTGACGGTTTTAGGAAAACTGGTTGTGTGGAAGGGAACCCGGTACCGACCGACACCAACGCCTTCCTCGTCAGCACCTCCAAATTCACCTCCAGCCACCGAATGCATCGGTCGCACCACCTCGTTTTTTTCCAGTGGTGAGTCCTTCCCAATGACTGAAAAGCCTGAAATAATTCAGTTGAGAATTCAAAAAGTTTCTGTTTTAGAGTTTAGGGTGGCGACTTGACTGGAAAACCGGGAAACGACCAGGAGTTTAAAATCGCCACCCTAGACTTATCAAATTCGAACCCACACCTCGTTCTGGTTCGAACCCTAAACGAGGTAGAATTGTTTTTTTCTTTTGTAGAAATCTGGACATCACATGTTTTGCTATTTCTTAAACATGGACTTAGTTCGCGAGTAATAATAATAAACTGCGTAAATCTCACTAATTACAAGACGTAAAATGTAATTAAATACCGCATTTTTTTATTGCCTTCTATTTATAGAAAATTCTGATGTAAGAATCCAGAATATATTTAGCACTTATCTGATCGCTCAAACCATTAAAATTTAAAGACTCTTAATTAATGCTTTGTTCTGCTACATGAAGAAAAAAAAAAGACGTCCGCAATTTACTTAATAAATATTATAATATTGGATATTTTTTCGCCCTATAGCGGTACTTTTCTTTTAAAGTAGAAGTTTGTCTAGTGAGCGGAAAAATATTTAATTTTTATTAAAATAAGAATAATTTATTGCAAAGGGTTTACGGTAGCCCTTTTCACAACTATTGAATATTTGAAGACTCGAAAGTACTTCGTGGTATTTTCATTTATATTTATTATACCATCCTCATAATGGATGACCCACTTTTTATTTTCCTTTTACAGTGAATCATCAACCTAGAATTCTTTGTTGAATGCAAAAGAGTTAAGCTTCTCACGTGAACACTAAAATTTTATTTATGATTCGAATAATTGTTCCACATTTGATTTTATTCGTATAAAATATTTTATTGTTTACAAAGTCGTTATTACAATTCTCGTCATTCTCATCTTGTGCATTTGGACATAAATACTTAGGTACCATATATTATGAGAAAGCAACTAGACTGCAGTCTTATTGCAGTTTCTGTTCATGCTTAATTGTAAATACTTACGCATACCTTAATGATGCTGAACATTTTCAAGATAACTGAAGGGAGATTAAAGCCTTATTAAAGTCACGTTTCTGGAACGTGATATTATTAACACATAGCCCATTTGGAACAACAAACTATTCATTTTCTTTAAATAATACAGGAAAAAACAACAAATATCCAATATTCGACTTCTTAAATTATTTCTAAAAGTCAACGCATTATTTATATAATGTACAATGTACAATGTACAATGTACTTATTAATTTCATAGGTATTTAATCGATTTCTTTTTTACAGAGACAGAAAGACGTATTCGAGCAAATAACCGCGAGTACAACTCTCAATTTAACTATGCGGTAAGAAAATTATAAATATATTTTTCATGGTGTCTAGTAAGTAGGAATTAAGATGAAATCAGGAAATTTTTAGATATCAACAAATTTTGAAAACAAAATTTTAAGGGATTTCAAACTTTTTTGGTCGAAAATTAATAGATACTCTAATTTTCAGATTTACATTTTTAGTTTGTATTTGTTTATATACATATATATAGAATTAAAGCTTATGATATTATTATCCTTCCAGAATAATTACATCAAGACGTCCAAGTATTCGGTTCTGACGTTCCTGCCATTGAATTTGTTTGAGCAATTTCAAAGGCTCGCCAATTTTTACTTCCTATGTCTGCTGGTGCTTCAGATGATCCCTGCTATATCCTCTCTGACCCCGATCACCACAGCCATACCTCTTATTGGGGTACTCACGCTCACTGCCGTCAAAGATGCCTACGACGATTTTGTAAGAATACATATTTTGTAAAAATTCAGTAGAATGAAAAAAGCTGTTCCTTTTTTACCGATTTATTTTGCTCACTAGGAAAAGTAGATCTAAAATAATTAACAAAACACTGTACTGATGATTTATTAAAGATTGATCATTTTATAGCTCTTAAGGAGAAATAGGTCTAAAAATCTATTTCCCCTTAAGGGCGTTGAATTCAAGTTCTAACGTAAAGAATCCAATCTCATTTTATTCAATGAGTATTTAACATCGATAGCTTTTCGTTCTGTACAAATACTCTTTTATAAAATAGAAGTGTGTTTATAAATCGAAAACATTTTTCAAAAAATCCCTTTTGCCAAAGACGTAGAGTTTGAAATCTAATCACAAAATGTAGTTAGTATGTATAGTTAAATGTATAGTTATATTTTATTACATAAAAAATTAGACATTAACATTAGACATTTTTTTAACTTTTAGAACTTGGATGCAATAACCTTAATGCAAAATTTAAATCAGTGCTGATAATTTTGTACATCTATCACTTGTCAAAATAAATAATAGGTCAATCAAAAAGTGACTGAATCAAAATGACCGACTTAACACTCACTTTATATTCAAAGCAGAAAGTAATCTCATTTGAATTTAATTTCCAGCAACGACATAGCAGCGATTCGCAAGTTAACAATAGGAAATCGAGAACTTTACGAGGCACGAATTTACGGGAGGAAAAATGGTCTCAAGTCCAAGTCGGAGATGTGATTAGAATGGAAAATGATCAGTTCGTGGCAGCTGATGTTCTTCTGTTGTCAACGAGTGAACCTAATGGTCTCTGTTACATCGAGACAGCAGAATTGGATGGGTGAGAGTGAAACTTATTTAAAACGTTTACTCAAACTCTCAAGATAATTACATTTTTAGATCATAATTTTTTTAAGAATTTGAAAATTACTTTTTTCTAATAACTTTCCTGTTAATATATTCCCCTAAATATTTGTATTCACCCGTCGTTCTTAGCTCTAACTGTAATAAAATTTTAGGGAGACAAATTTGAAGTGCCGACAGTGCTTACCTGAAACATCAGAAATGATGGATAATGATGAACTGATTGGTCAGTTCGATGGGGAGATCATCTGTGAAACGCCCAACAATTTATTGAACAAATTCGATGGAACTCTTATATGGAGAGGAACAAAGTAAGAATTGGACTCGATATCATAATCGAAAGCTTTACAGACGATTTTTTAATTTATTTAATGAAAATTCAAGTGCTCGATTGAAAATCTAATTCAAAAATATTCTAATTGTTTCAGGTATGCTTTGGACAATGACAAAATTATTTTGAGGGGCTGTGTGCTCAGAAACACCCAATGGTGCTATGGTGTGGTGATCTTTGCAGGCAAGGACACCAAACTGATGCAAAACTCAGGGAAGACCAAGTTTAAGAGAACCTCCATAGATAGACTGCTGAATCTGCTCATCATTGGAATAGTGTTCTTTTTACTTTCCTTGTGTTTGTTCTGTATGATTGGCTGTGGTATTTGGGAGAGTTTAGTAGGCTATGACTTCCAAGCGTATTTACCGTGGGATTCTCTTGTGCCCAGTGAACAATTAGTAGGCGCTACAGTGATTGCTTTTCTCGTCTTTTTTTCGTACGCTATCGTTTTAAATACGGTCGTGCCCATAAGTTTGTATGTAAGTGTCGAGGTAATCAGATTCGTACAATCGTTTCTTATCAATTGGGATGAAGAGATGTATTTCGAGCCCACGAATACTCACGCGAAAGCAAGGACTACTACATTAAACGAGGAATTGGGCCAAATTGAGTACATCTTCTCCGACAAAACGGGGACACTTACACAGAATATTATGACCTTCAATAAATGCTCCATAACCGGAAAATGTTATGGTGACCTCGTAGACGATGTCACTGGAGAAGTTGTCGATCTCACCGAGGTAAGTCTCATCTCTTCATGAGATTATTTACGATTTCTTGTCATATCTCTTATCTTCTAGAATAGCATAAGCCAGGGATTATTCTAAGAGTGTACTTATGGAGAAGTGTTCTTTAAATTGGGTTATTGTAAAATTTTGTTTTTTGAAGTCATTTATTTCCGAAAAAATATTCCCTGGTTTAAGCACTGCATATTCCCTTTTTTTACGCTTGATGCTTTGCCGAGTTAGAATATGTCAACAAATAGTCTTTGTGATTTTCAAATTTACTAGCAGCATGCTTATTTTGAAAGTTTTCGTTTACGTTTTGATGTTTGAGCACCATTATAATATTCAACTCTTTATTTTATTTCAAGTTTTTATATTCAATAGACAATCTACAATATTTTATTAAGAGGGTTGGATTCAAATTCGAACTCTTTATTTTACTCAACAAATATTATAATTAGATAGTTTTTCGTTCTGAAATTGTACTCAGTTTTTAAATAGAAGTATTCGTATAGATTAAAAAGATATCCGATTTTAATAATTGTTGAGTAGAATAAAGAGATATTAGAACTTGGATCCAAAATCCTTAATGAGTTAAAGCATCAGCTTATGATAAATAGAATCGTTGCAGAGAATCTAGACAACGACTCTATTTGCCAATCTTTAATTTAGTTTATTTTATTTTAAAGAAAGCATTGACAATTCTCGTAATTCCTTTTTATTTGAAAATACGTAAAATTGGATATTTTTATGGAAAATCCGAAAATTGATAATTCAATTGAAAAATTTGAAAAGACTGTATTGGGTCTATGAACACAAGTGTGTCAATGCTTTTATTCGGCTTATGTCATGCACATTATTTAGCATGTGTGTGCTGCATGTAGACGGGCAAAGCTGTGCAGATGCCAATTATCAAGTGGAAGAATGGACAGGAATTTGTCCGTCAAGTGTACACTCCCATTAGTGGCGCAGACACATACCTCCTGGATCAAGTCGACAGAATTTCCAGTACAACACCCGAACCAGTCATCAATGGCGCTCCCAAAATTGCTCCTAAAGTTTCAGTACGCATGCTTTCGTCAAA
This sequence comes from Synergus japonicus, assembly GCA_900474275.1. NCBI lineage: Eukaryota > Metazoa > Arthropoda > Insecta > Hymenoptera > Cynipidae > Synergus > Synergus japonicus. The sequence continues at coordinate 24,884 of UCOH01011974.1, forward strand.
TGCTTTCTTAGTACTTATTACAGTCAGTCAGAAACTCATTATTTCATCCTTTGATAAATTTTTATCTTCCAGTTTCCAGATCAGTCAATTGTAAAAAAGCTTTCAAGTTGAGATTCTTTGTTTCACAATCGATTCAGTTTTTCATTTCTGGAAGATGAATTATATCAGGCGTAAAATTCCCCAATGCCAAAAATTTGTATACTACTTTATAAATATAAAATTTTAATCGTTTATATAATTAATGTCTTACACAATCTTAGAGATCAGTACTTAATGTTTGTACCTAATGTTTGATCTTAATGTATTATAGTTTTTGGCTAAATTTATTGCACCAGTGTTTGTTTTTCTATAAATTTTTGAAATTATTATTATTATTATTATTATTATTATTATTATATAGACTTCTTCTTTTATTTATATTATTAACTGCTTCTTCAAGATTGAAATCCTGTCCAAACTACTAAGGTACCATTTTTCTAAATTTACAGACGGTGCCTCCGATAGATTTTTCCTTTAACAAAGACTACGAGCCAGAATTCAAATTTTACGATACAAAACTTCTCGAAGCTGTAAAGCGCGGAGACCCGGAGGTTCATAGTTTCTTTCGGTTGTTAGCTTTATGTCACACAGTCATGCCGGAAGAGAAAAGCGGCAAGCTCGAATATCAAGCTCAGTCTCCAGATGAAGCGGCACTCGTCTCTGCAGCTCGAAATTTCGGCTTTGTTTTCAAAGAAAGATCTCCGAACAGTATAACGATCGACGTAATGGGAAAGAGAGAAATCTACGAACTTCTCTGCATCTTAGATTTCAATAACGTCAGGAAAAGAATGTCTGTGGTTCTACGAAAGGATGGTTTAATCAGATTATATTGTAAGGGAGCTGACAACGTCATCTACGAGCGTCTGAAACCCGGAAGTGAAGAAATCATGACCAAGACACAAGAACATCTTAATAAATTTGCAGGGGAAGGTTTAAGAACTTTGTGCCTTTCCGTGAGGGATATCGACGAAAGTTTCTTCAACGATTGGAAACAGCGGCATCACGATGCGGCACTTAGTCATGAAAACAGGGATGATAAGTTAGATGCGATTTATGAAGAAATTGAAAAAGACATGACCTTGTTGGGCACCACAGCCATTGAAGATAAACTTCAGGACGGTGTGCCACAAACTATCGCTAATCTAGCTTTAGCGGGAATCAAAATCTGGGTTTTGACTGGTGACAAGCAAGGTATGTTAAATGATTAATCAAATTAGTCACTCGCTGGGCAAAATAGGGCGTAACATGTTTTAGATTTTGGACTATACATTTTCTTTATCCCCTACATGTTACTTGAAATATTTTTCGATCTTTAAAAATCTCTTAAAAACTATAAAATTGCCGAATTTTTAATAACTTAAAATAAATCCATTCAATTCTTAACACTTTCAATACACAGTTTTAACTTTTAATATAAAAATCCTTTCTTTATAGAAACAGCCATCAACATCGGCTACTCGTGTCAGTTATTGACAGATGATTTGACCGATGTCTTCATTGTGGATGCTACGACTTACGATGGAGTCGAATCCCAGTTGACACGGTACTTAGAAACTATAAAAGCCGCTGCCAACCATGAAAAAAGGCCGACTCTCTCCATCGTCACATTCAGGTGGGACAAGGAAAGGTCAGGCAAACGAAAGAGACGGAGTAAAAACTTAAATTTTAAATCTTAAATCTTCCATACTGCATTTATAATTTTGAACGATAACCGAAAGATTTACCTTATCACCTTGAATGTGGCACCATGTTTTGTGTGGTTATGCTTTTCCTGTCTGGTTATGTCCAAAAAATTTGAACATCCAATTGGTCATGGTTTTTCTATACATATTTTTCAGTAACTTTTCAATCTTTAATTCCTTAACATTAAAGAAATTGACCTCAAGTCTTACTCTCAATATTCAGTTTCTCCATTTTACTTGAAGAAAATTAGAAATTGATATTTTTTTCGAATTTTGAGGTGAGAACTTGAATCCAACTCCCTTAAAGTCGAAAATTCCATTTAAAATTTCGACTGTAGATTTTCCATTCCCATTTTTCATAAGGTAAAAGTACATTTGAATTGTATGGATATTATATGGTAGAATTTTCCCTTTCAAATTCCAGATATTCTCTGTTCTTTGCATTTTACCTATAAAGGATGTTCTTGATCTGTACATGCATGCGCCAAGGTAATATCATGAGGGTAATCTCTGATCGCTAGTATTTCAATTACTGATCAAAAATTTGTCAAGGAAACTTTCAGTTTGGCTCACAAGCCGATATTTAAGGTAGTTCATCAAGGAATAGAATCTTGGATTCCTCTTATCGTAGATTAGAGTCTAGCCGTTTTTCTGTACTATAATATACATAACTTAAATTCATATAAAGTGGATAATAATTACTTTTAAAATGCTTGATACTCACTCCTTCTCTTTCTGTCTGCTTAAATGTATTCTTAATAAATACTCATAATAATATGTAATAATATTTACTACATCGTTACGTCGCTTCAGTCACTCCATGGTATATAAATTCTTGAAATGCACTTGGTATTTAAGGTATGATTCGTATCGCCTGAAATTAGATCTTCAATTCTCGATAGGGAGAAATCATTTTTAATTCTTCCTAGCGGTAGTTTGCTCGAGATTTTACTTCCAAAATGTCAAAGTTCAAATTTTTTTTCTAAATAGTTTAGATTTGAATAATTTTTTTTTGAAGTCTAATAATGCAAACTTTCTTTAGTGTTCTAAATAAGATTTAAGGGCATGTGTTACTTATCATATGAACAAATTTAGATGACACCGTTTTTTTTCTCACAATTTCTACTTATTGAAAAAAAACAATAGTGCACAGACGTAAAGAATTTGAACTTTAAATGAAAATATTTTCATTCCAGTAGGATTGCAATTTATTTTAATTTGAAGTTTTTTTTAAAGAATAAATCAGAAGTATGATTTTTTTACATTTAAGAGATTGGGAGTATAAAAAGATATTTGATCTTGAAGTTTTGGAAGTTCCGTATTTATGTAGTATTGAATACTTGGAGCTTGGTGTCTGATTTTGCAATTCGGGCTTTCAATTCGACTTTCATATATGATAAACAGTTGTCGAATTGGGTTTTAATTTATACTCTATTAATCAAAAAACACTTCTTGTGCTCAGCAGTGAAACAGACTATAATCCTACTAGAGACGAGACCGATGACCACGAAATGGAACAAGCCGCATGTTTCGCGATAGTGATTAATGGTCACTCACTGGTTCACGCGCTCCATCCTCAACTAGAAAAACACTTCTTAGACGTTTCCAGTCAATGTAAGTTATCATCAAGTTACAATCTTTTCAAGGTTTGGAGACTTCGTGTCTCGAACAATCAGGCTTCAAAATTGAAACCGAACTTAATTCTGTCTTCTGTATTGTTTCAGGTAAATCAGTTATTTGTTGTCGAGTGACACCCCTTCAGAAAGCGATGGTAGTCGAATTAATTAAGAAAAGCAAATCAGCTGTCACTCTCGCAGTAGGCGATGGAGCCAACGACGTGTCCATGATTAAAACTGCACACATTGGTGTTGGTATTAGCGGTCAGGAAGGACTGCAAGCAGTATTGGCCTCAGATTATTCTATAGGACAATTTAGATTCTTGGAGAGGCTTTTACTCGTCCATGGCCGGTGGTCCTATTATAGAATGAGCAAGTTTCTTAGATACTTTTTTTACAAGAACTTCGCGTTCACCCTATGCCACATTTGGTTCGCCTTTTTCTGCGGATTTAGCGCACAGGTAAATCTGAATAATATGGATGAATCTATCTTACTTTATTATTAATAATAATTGTCCTTCAATTTTGTTTATGATGATCCTAAGGCGAATACGATCTTAAAGACTCCCTTGTTTGAGGCTCTGTCTCCTCGGTTGAGACTTAGGACCTGAGTACCTCATTTTTCTGATATCATCAAAATCTATATGTTCAATGATATGTATATTGTAAAATAAATCATATTGATTTATAATTTGTTTTGTTATAGACTGTTTTCGATCCGATGTATATTTCCGTCTACAATTTGTTTTACACATCTCTGCCTGTCTTAGCCGTTGGTATATTTGACCAGGATGTCAACGACAAAAACAGTTTACTGTATCCGAAATTGTATACCCCGGGACACCAAAATTTACTTTTCAATAAAAAAGAGTTTTGTTGGAGTGCTCTTCATGGATTTTATGCCAGTTGTGTACTCTTTTTGGTGCCTTATGGTAAGTCTTGATGGTTTGTTTACATTTTGTTTGATTAATTCCAATCTTTGATTCCATAAGATCTTAAATAAATGAACATAATTTTCCTTCTAGGGACATACAAAGATGGAGTGTCGCCGAAAGGTTATGTACTTTCGGATCACATGCTGCTGGGCAGTGTCGTGGCCACTATATTAGTTATAGTTGTGACAATTCAAATAGCCCTCGATACATCGTATTGGACGATTGTAAATCACTTTATGGTGTGGGGTTCCCTTGTCTGGTATTTTATAATGGATTATTTCTACAATTACGTTATAGGAGGCAGTTACGCTGGCAGCCTAACGATGGTACGTCTGTTGTTTTTAATAAATTACTCTTATTTTAATTTTATTCTAGTTTAATTCGAAATATTCCTAATCTTTATCATTTTTACAGGCAATGTCGGAAGCAACATTTTGGTTTACGACAGTGATATCGTGTATTATTCTCGTTATACCAGTTCTTTCATGGAGATTCTTCTTCATCGATGTCAGACCTACTTTGTCCGATAGAGTGAGACTGAAGCAAAGAATGGCACAATTGCGTTCGAGGCAAAGTCAAGATATTCTGCGAACACCATCCACTAGACGAACGCGACGGTCCATTCGTTCGGGCTACGCATTTGCTCATCAAGAAGGATTTGGTAGACTCATTACTTCAGGAAAGATCATGCGCAAATTGCCTAACGGTTCGGACTTTAAATTTGCTATGCCATTCACGAATAACGTTACGAAACAAGTTAACATTTCTACTTCACCAAAAGAAAGTGTTTCCAAAAATTCACATTCCCTGGACACTGTCAATCTATAAGCTTCGAAAACAAAAAAAAAACATAATCTGGTGTTCAAAACAAAATATTAAACTCTGTGCACAATTCAAAATATCTATCTTGGTTTTTTTTTTCGTATTGATATGAGTTATTAGTTGACATAACTTTCTAATTGTTTAGATTTGGTATTTGAGAAATGAATCAAAATACATATATTTTCTCTGAAGCACAATTTTTCCGAAGAGAAAATACAAAAAAAAAAGTATTAATATTTTGTAAACCAGTATTATTTTGAATTCAATTTTAATTCATCTAGCAAGTAAAAATAGTAAAAAAGAAAAAACACATATAACCTCTAAAGATTTTTATTTTTATAAAAATGTTAGTTTCTTTGTGTCAAAAAGATTATATGTTTCGTTATTTGAAGAAATAACTTCAAAAATTGTCATTGACGCTTGCGTTACTCTATGCAAAATAAACTTGTACATAATCATTGTATGCCACGTTTGCAAAGAGCGACAGATGTTCAGGGACTTTTTTTTTTATTTCCTAACTGTACCATAAACCGATACATTATGAGAATGATGATTCTAAAGAATGTTTACATAATATATTATTATACTATTAAAGATAATAGTTACATTAATAATTGCCTTTATAAAATATTAACACAAGAAACAAAAATACTGTATTATAGCATTGATTGTAAATATTTTAAAGAGAGAGATATATTATATATATATTATATTAAATGTTAAGTATACATTTTTTAAAAGAAAGTAATATATAGGTAGAACAATCTATAAAATATGGAAATAGTAGCAATATTATATTATACTGCGGATAATGTTTGCCTTGGACTGACTACTGAATATAATGTATTAAAGTAAAAAAGCAGTAGCAACAATAAAATATGTATTTCTACTTTTAATATTGTAAAGAAGTATAGGGAGAAATAGTCTACATGGGAAAAGTGTGTTCCACAATCAAAGTTCATTTAACGAGTCACTGAAATCAGTTGTATTTAAATATTGTGCCTGATCATTCGATATAGTTAAACGAACTATGCTAAGATATTATTTTTCAAACTTCGTCACACTCTTCGATGTTTGAATGAAGTACACGATATCAATTCTACCGTTACGATTTCTGAAGCGAATGCACAGTTTTTCATCTTTTAAGTTAGGTAATTCAATTATTCTTGTACCAAAAGAATCGTGCGTATTAATTGGAGTCTGAAATGCTAAGATAATATTGACATTGCGCATATTACAGTAAGAAAATCTTTCGTTTTGTTATTTTTTATTTATTATTTTTTTTATTTTGTATGTCCAAAACTATGAGACTCGTTTATTATCTGTGAGGCATGTTACACCGCAGTAAATTTTATTGCGTGACCATACGTAGTCTACAGCGAAAAATGTCTACCACAGCAATCGAATTTATTTTGATCACATACATATATTCTTAGCAGCTTTGAGGTAAATTTTGATACTTTTTCCCAAATTATTTTCTACATAAATAATAAATATGGATATCGTAATTTCTTGAACGATAATGAGGCATTTGAATTAGTCTCTCGGTTTAAATCACTTTTAGCTAAATTGCATTTACATATAATAATAATTATATGTACTTTCTTTAAAGTACATTAAATTTATCTTTGTTTTTGCAACTCCTCCATACTTAAGTCTAAGACCGGGCTCCAGTCAATGTAACCCAATGAACTAAGTATACGAATCTTCGTTTTATCTAATTTTCTCTAAATTTCTGTTACTGGATTCCTTCGTTAATGGAGGTGGTGTTATAGCTGGGAGTGGATGCGCTACATCTGGGGGTGTACCTCCACCCACAGCTACAACTGTGATTTGTGAGGTGATTTGTCGAATCCTTCTTCATTTTTTTATTCCTTTATCAATTTTGGTTTCTTCTACAGACTGAAGAAATTAATTCCCATTTTTTCCCTATTGTTTATTGTACGAGATACCATAATCTTTGCAGAATTGGTACCCGTGCACACTCTTTGACGTCTTTATCGGTTTTAAACACTTAGAACAAAATTTCGTTGTTCTAAACACCACATTTTGGAAGAGCCTCTACCTGAAGCGTTCAAATGAACCAACGTAATAAAATCCAGATTAATTTATTGTACTTAAAAAAAAGTACATATATTTGCATGTGTTCCTAATAATACCTATTCTATTATACAGTTACATATGTATATATTATATATAAATTATTCTGTGCTGTAACCTGCCTCACAAGGAAATAAGACGCCAATATACTAAATCAACTTAATTTTATATGGGAAGATGAACTAGATGTAGATTATGCTTCTACAGAGATATTAAAATATTGGAATGAGATAGCATTTAATGACGTCTACGCAGTAACAAAATTGTGCTTTACTCTAAATCTCTCTTTTTTCTTAAGATAAAAAAAAAACAAAAAAACAAATAAATTTCTGTTTGTTTACAACGAACGAAAATATGTACATAGAAATAGGAACGTGCACAGTGTAAACTTTTATTGTAATTTTATTTACTCGCGTTTACTTTGTTACTTGTAACGATTAGTATTACCTTATGTGATTTAGTTAAATGTTTTATTATTATCAAGTCTTTGTGTCAATTGTTTATTCAAACGTATCCATCGTCAAACTTATACAGCCAAATATGTTAACGATGGTTCTCATAATTTCTTCTTATTTTTTCTGTATGTTAAAATTCAAGCAATTAAAAAATTCGTTTATAAATGCAAAACACGGATTTAGCGTGTATAAGATTAGAAAATCAATTGCATTTCGTTGGTTGGGTGTAATATTATAGTTTTCTTTAGTGGTTTTTGATTAGTATTTTCAATTTCCTGTTGCACAGGCCTTACTCGTTGCTAACAATCCTTGTCTCGAAATATTTGATTGAGATTCTTTATATACAATTAAATTTTACCTTTTAATATTTTATTACTTTTAGCCTATGATGTTTAAACTATTTTAGATTATTTTAAATTTGAGATTTTACAATTGTCTATGTTATTTTAATCAAATATTTTGATGCAGAGAGTGAACTCAAAGCTTCAAAAGAGAGATCATTGAAGAAGCGAAATGTTACTGGCAACATTATCGAAGTGAAATGTTCCTTATGCAAATGCACACGAGAATGAGAAATAAAGTATGATTTATATAAATACATATTATCACATATTGTGCAGAAAGCATTAAATGTCTTCTAAACCGCAAATTTCTTTGTACAGTGACATGCACACAAAAAGAGCTCGTTAAAGACGGGCTTTTCATTTTTTTAAGCAAAAAAACTTGGTTTATACAGCGTAGAACCAAAACTTTAGTTATCACTTGCTAAGTGATTATTCATTAATATTCACATATAATTGTTAATAACTTATTATTGTTTAGTACCAATTTATTTCAAATACAAGTGGTATTATTACAACTTTCATTGCCTTAAAAATTATCTTCTAATTTCTTTCATTATTATAAATTTCTGCGATGTTGAATTATCAACAGTCTCGGAAAATTAAAATAAGGTGTCCTCAATATTTTGAAATCTCTTTCTTGTAAGTATTCCTTGAATTTTTCTGTAATGTCTATCGTTCAAAACTTAAAAATAAGTATCCTTTTTTAAAATTCAATTAAAAACACATATTTCCGAATTTTTTCATAGTTCGTAGTCTTCAAATGATATTAGTTATAAAAATATTTTGATTTATTATTAAATTAAAAGCCGAAGGAACCGCGGTACAATATGTTAGTATGAATTTATATCTTTTAGCCTTCAAAGATTGCATACTGTTGAATAGTTTATTTATATTCCTTTAACAAATTTTTTAATGTTTAAAATGTTTGAAATATAATAATATATCAGGACAACGAAATGAATCTTTGAATGCAGATCAATGCATATTTAGGAAGACTTCTTCCTTCGTTTATGTAAAATTTGCACTTCTTTTGTCTATTCTTATTCTAGTTCAAGCATCAAATAAATGTGGAAGATTTGTATACCTACAGTATTATTGCCATAAATTGTAAATACGATTGTTTATGATTTAGGCACTTATATATTAATAATAGATTTCTTTACATTACACCAGATGATTATTTTTCTATAATCTCCTAGAGGAGCACAAGTAAGCCTGCTTGTGTAAGGATCTTCCTTATCCAATCTTATGAGTAAATTGAAAGAAAATGAAATAAGTACCAGAAATTGTTATTCAATTATTTTAATGAATTACCTATTCGTACAAATAACATATAAAAGCATACACCAAACACAACTGGAATAATAATTTTAGGAATATATTCTTATATCCGAATACATAACAGACAATTTTGATAAATAATTCCTAGTGTGTCAACCATAACATTCATTACTTATGTACAAACGCATTATTGTCAACTAAAACTGCAGTCTTTTCGCCAGAGATGCTCCTCCCTCCATTGATTCTATTAATTTTCTTTTGAGACTAGGCCTATCTTCACGTTGAAATCTGAGAGATGTTGGTAGAGGTAACTTAGGTCCTGGTGTTGGGGCTGGTTTGTTACTAAAGTATGGCATCTGTAGAGCTTGATCACAAGTACAACGTTCCGTTGGATTTATATTCAAAAGACTAGCTAAAAGATCCAAAAGATCGTCTCCAGCTGCGGTAAATATGTGTCTCAGAGGTGTACCGGGAAATGGTTTAAATTGAATAAAATCTGGTAGATCTGTCATTCCAGCCCACGTTTCTTCTGTTGGAGTCCCTAGAGTCTAAAAAATAGAGAGATACTTAGTTATGTTTTGAAAAAAAATCGTGGAAATCCTAGATTTGGCTAAATTAATATCATAAAAAATATTCCTCCATGGGTAAAAGTAGACTAAACAATACCTGGAATATTCTAGTAAGTTGGTCTAAGTCTGATTCTCCAGGAAGAAATGGTACTCGTAGCAAGAGCTCTGCTAATATACAGCCAATGGCCCACATGTCGATTCCAGTTGCATAAAGTCTAGCACCATATAATAATTCTGGTGATCTGTACCATCTTGTCACCACTTGATGAGTATTTATTCTATTTGGAGAACCAAAGTACTTGGCTAAACCAAAATCACCTATTTTGAGGACTCCCTGACTATTCACGAGAAGATTGTTGGGTTTCAAATCCCTGTGCAGAATCCAGTTGTAATGAAGGTAATTAAGACCTTGGAGTGTCTGGATCATGTATGACTTTGTGTTCGCAGCTGTTAAGACTATATTTATGTCTTTTATTATCACTTCTAAGTCAGTGTCCATAAAGTCAAATACGAGTGAAACGTTTGACTTGTGACCAAAAACATCTATAAATTTAAATAATTAACATAAAATTATAATCAGAATTTTTTTGCACTTTTTTAGTTTGAGTTAATAAGTTTTCTTTTGATCATGGAAAATGTAAACATCTCTTATTTTACATTGATAACTTTACTTACCTAATAAGCCAATAATGTTATCGTGACTTAATTCTTGTAAAAGTTTTATTTCTCTCAAGGCAGTCCTGTTAATTCCATCTCTGGCTTCTGCACGACTTCCGACTTTAATCTAAAAATATGATATGTAATTAAAAGTTTGCACATAACTATAGAAATATTTCTTGGAATAATTAGTTAAGAAATCATTTTTATTTTGTACCTTTTTAACAGCAACAATGGTATCCGTTTCAATGTCTTTTGCTTTGTAGACAGTAGCGAACTGAAATTAATGAAACATAGGGTTATAAACAAACCTTAATGATTAATTAACAATAAAAAAGAGCAAAATAATGTAATACTTCAAAATTAAATCAATAAAAATTCCTTATTATTTATCAATAACTGAACATGCATTATATATTTGAAAATGAGATGTTTTTTAGCTCTGTATTTGTATTTTTTTATTTAAAAAGACGCCGACTACATGACGAAGAAACATCTCATTAAAATATATATGTTTAGAGTAAATTTATTGTTTTCTAAAATTTAGAGGTTATATGTAACGTTTCTCCAACGCGTCCAACACTTTCAATTAGAAATATAGTAATTAGGAAGTCTCTATTCTTATGGAATACATTGTAAACATAGTCAGTGCCTATTATTTATATATTATTAACTTATAACTAAAATAAATAATTAAGAAGTCAAACCTGTCCTTCTCCTAAAAAGTCTATTTTCTCGTATCTCCGAATTTTGTCTGCCATCACACTTTAGTTTTAGGTAACTTAAAAGTTACCGAAGCACTGCACAAATTTTATTTATTCCAATTATTTTCTAGGTATTAAAAATAATTAATAATTAATACACAAGACCCACAGGATGATCAACCACGTCCACCAAATGATGCTTATATATATATATATTAGGCTTGGGCAGGCAGATGCAAGCTTGATCGGTATGTGTTACTTACCATATGAGCAAGTTTTTAAACCCGGGTTTTTTCTACAATTTTTACATTTTCAAAAAAATGTTAGTCAACATACGTCCGTGTTCACGTTCTTGATGGATGGTGATTATAATTTTTTTGAAAATGTAAAAATTGTAGAAAAAAACCCGGGTTTAAAAACTTGCTCATATGGTAAGTAAGACATGCCCTTAACATGGCTTGATCATTTAAATCATTTAAATAAACCGCCTTCTTTCTACCGCGCATGCGGTGCAAAATTGAGTCTATTATTGGTCGTATTTCGCGCGAATTTTTGAAATTCTAAATATATGTGTTCCTGTATGTAATCATTATTAAATAATTGGGTTCTGATACATAAAGTCACTAAAACAATTATTCATAAAAATTGAAATTAAATTTTTAGTATTTCAAAATTTCTTGCAAAATATGTGCAAATATGTTAAATAAATAAAGAACGATAAGAACATACTCACTACTACACTATTGGTAGTGTAATATATATACATACATCTGAACATATATGCTCCAGAACAAAAAAAAACATGGCGGTCGTGGGACGACGACGTCTGGTTTCAGTTTTGACGGTTTTGACGATGAGCGGGGTGTAACTTTCGCGAATCTGTCATTAATTTTCACACTTCGGTGGGATTGTTTTTGAACAATTGATCGAGCCATTAAGCAATGTAACGGAATTGATTGCATCCTCGCTTACTGCGAAACAGAGCCTGTAGAGTTCGAGTTTAATAAACGGTGCTCCAAGATTGTAACATACCTATATATTAAACAAAAAATGGATTGGGAAGCGGTCAGTATGGCGAGTCTGCAACTCACTGAAACTGAGCACAGATATTACGGTGACATATTCATCTATTGTTGCGAAAATTCGGATACTGACAGTGTGCCGATGGTTAAGGTCGCTGAATTGCTCCGATCTGCTAATCTACCTCGAGACATCACATTAAAGGTACATATAATTCGGTCATTGCCATCTGCATTCGTATATCCCTTTTTATTTTTTTATATCTATAATATTATAATAGCGGTTTCGTTTTGTATTAAAGGTTTATTACGATCTGCCAAGTAACAGACCTTTCAAGTCTTTAATGAAACCTATTTGCGCTTGTTGTACTTTAGAAGTTCTTTATTATTCACAATTTTTCAATTTTCACAAGAATAATTTTTTACATTATCTTTTATTAATAAATTTCAGGATTAGATATCATTTTTTGTGATTGGAAGTTCAACTAGAAAATCATTCAATTTGGGAGGTACAATATATAAACCGTTCATCAAGAGAAACATATCCCATTGTGAAACATATAACATGGCCAAGAATGCAAAAAACCCTTTTATGACCTTGAAATAAGAAGAGTCTCTTCTTTTGACAGGATCAATACAATCTTTTGGAATTTGACAAGACTTCGTTTTCCACTTACGCATATTATCTCTATAAATTAAAAACGTATTTTTACAGATCCTGGATATCTGCGGAGCAACCAAAAACGGCAACCTCGGTCGTAAACAGTTTTACGCTGCCCTGAAATTAGTAGCAGCTCACCAGGCAGGATTAGAAGTCCATATAGAATCAGTCACCTCCCTTATCGACGAAATCGCCCTCCCAAGATTTACATGGTCCTCTACTGAAGAAGACGGACCCAGGAACACAGATTCCTTCCGCAAAATGAAAAGCAGATCTGGAAGCCGCGTGCCCGAAAGTACTACTGAAAGCGAGAGTGAAGCAGAATCACCTAGAGAAACCGGAGGCAGTACTGACTCTCCAACTCCAACTAATAGCGTCACACAAGAAAGAAACGACGGAATCTTAGGCAATGAAGCAATTATCGACACCGTTTCCAGCGGTTGGCAAGGTCTCCTCGTCTCTGAGGAACAAAGACAACTTCTAGGAACTGAAGAGGAAAGTTCTGAGCGTCACAGCAGTGACGATGGTGATGGAGAAGGTGATGGATTTCCTCCAGAGGAAGTTTGGATAATCAACGACGAACAGAGGGAATATTACGCAGCTCAATTTACACTTTTGCAGCCTGATCCTGAAGGTCTGCTGGCTGGACCTGTGGCGCGGACCTTCTTCGAGAAATCGCGACTCCCGGTTGCAGAGCTGAGAAGAATTTGGCAGCTCGCTGATGTGACTAGAGATGGCGCACTCAGCCTCCAGGAATTCTACGTGGCTATGCATTTAGTCGTCCTTCGAAGAAACCACGTTCCATTGCCAGATGTTTTGCCTACGTCCTTGTCCATATCTTTGGTGACGCAGAAAACGAATAATGTTCCTGTAGTTCCACCGACAAGTGTAACGAGCCCACCGAACTCTGCGGGTAATAAGGACAAGAGCAAAGAGTGGACAAAGTTCGTGGACTCGCCTACTGGTACTGGATCGTTGACGAGTCCGGGTCCTAAACCTGTGAACTTTGATTTCCAAAAGGCAGCTGTGGAGAGAGATCCTAAGATTCTACACCCGGTACCACTGAGACTGACGCCTGAAGCGCCGATATTAGCATCTAGTGCTAACGGCGGTAATGGGGCTGCTCCTAATTTGGGGGATGAGGAATTACAGATTCCCTCCACAACTTTAGTACAAAGACCTCTCGCGAAGAAGCCTCCACCGCCCCCGGAGGAGAGTGTTATTGTCACTGCAAAGAAAGAACCGCCTCCTCCTCCACCCCCTAGACCTTACAGGACACATGCTAGGAGTTCTAGTCTTGATCTTAATAAATTAGGTGAGTTTTTTTGTATTTGGGTAAGATGGAAAATTACTTGGCATTGAGTAAGTAAATTTATTTCATGCTATGAATTACTTATTGATAGTATCGATTCGAACGGGAGATCAAGGATTTTTTCTTTTAATTATTAGAGTTAAGGTTAAATTTATAAGTAACATGGCATTGATAAAAGCGAAGAAAGATAGGAGCATATTGCATATTAATATTACCCTTAATTATTCATTTTTCAGGAAAGAATGGCCAGAGTTTTCTGGGTGCACCGCCCCTTGTACCACCAAGAATATCTCCTGGAATTGTAAGTTTGTTTACGCATTTTTAAGTAAAAATAAATTAAGAATAAAGAAACTCTATTTTTTTTGTAATTGCAGACCTCTCCTCGAAAGTTGGTCAATCAAAGAAGCGAAGGCGAGAGTCATAGAACAGCAAGCGAGTGTCAAGGATTCGTGGCAGACTTTTCTCAGTTCTCGACAAAATCGGAAGTCACGGAAGCTCAACCCGTCGACAGCGTTCCTTCATCTCAGCAATTCACCGGAGTTTGTGGTGCGTTTCATATCTACAGAAAGCCTAGTCCAAGTAAGTCCAACTGATCGAAGAGAAACTTTAATTAACATCTGGATTGATTTCAATCTAGGTTTGGTCGTTTCAGAGCGCGAGAGCGGTCAAGAAGAGGCTGGAAGGGACGATGCGGAAGATAGCAACAAATTAACTTTGCAGGAATTGCGAGAGAAGAATGCCGAATTGAGGCAAGTTTGCGAAGAGTTAACGAAAGAATTAGCTGGCGCTCTACAAGAACGAATCAATTTGCGTGCGAAGCTACTATTATTAACATGATCCCTTCGTCAATCCTCCCTTCAATTTTAAGTTATACCTTTACACCTTATTTATCCCGCGTGAAACTAGCATTTGTTTCGTACTTTTACCACAGCCTAAGTATTTAATTCGCGAGCTAGTCGACGACTTTTGAAAAGTCGTTTCAGCATTCTAATTGGCTGTATACTTTATTTGTACATTTTGTGGATTGCATTTCGAGTATACTTTTTCCAGAATAGTTTTGAATTCTTGGAAAATCAAGTTTCGTTGTTGTGTTAGTGTCTGTGCAAGTATTTAAATTGGAATGTTTTTATTTATTTTCTAGAACCCACAATATTCTTTTTTTGATTGTGCAAGGATGAAACTTTATTTTTTAACTAATTCTAAAACTAATTTTTAAATTGATTTTCAATTTTTAGTTTTAAGTTTTATTCAATGATGCTATCAGCACCCAATTCTCGACATTTGTATATTTCCGCACGTTAATCGATGTTTTTTTCTTGATTAAGTTTTATAATTGTTATTGAGTAGTCTAGAAAATTTAAAGCTTTACAGAGTAAATTGTTAAGATCCGCAAGACTTTATCAATGGTGAGGTGTGTTTTCATATATCGCTATACAATCAAACTTTTACCTAGCCAGAATTTTTTTAAGCTAGAACTAAAATGAAAATTATAGGCTAGTTTTTTTCTCTTTATATGTGTATATAGGTTTTCAAAAGACGGTGTCGAAACGGAAGAGAACAATAATTAAAGATGATATTCAGGCTTCACAGTCTGGGTACCTATCCCTACATTTTTTTTATTCCAACATACAAAGATATTTGAAAACAATTTATATTACTGGAGATCGAATTTTAAGGATAATTAAAATAGGTACCGGGAAGTAAAACTAAATTAAAATCTCTAATAATAATACTAATAATATAATAATAATAATTCTATCTTAAATTATATAAAATTGTATATAATAAGTGCTTAAACTTCTTTTTTTTTTTAAACAAATTTCTTTTCTGTCTTATTTTCGTTATCTAAGAAGTTCGCTCTCGGGTTAAAAGTACGTTCTTTCGTTCTACTTTTCCAAAGGCACTAAGACTAAACAATTTGCAATATGAAAGTTTGTAGCGGATCTAATTCCTATTTAACTTTAATGAATTTGAGATATCCTTTACCAAAATGTAATATACTCACGGAGAATTGTAAATTAAAGTCGATATAGAAAAAACAATTAGCATTTCGATTGGTTTTAAATGTAAATTTTTATCCACTCGTTGAATGCCTTGTAGTTTGCAAGAAGCTTAATTTGCCTGTGAATTTTGTATGATAAAAGTACGCGAGTGAGTTTATTATCAACATTGAAAGAATTATGATTCGTACATTTAAATTATATTATACATCTTTGTGCCATACGATGTGATATTTTGTTATTGTATCTTCGCCATCGACATTTTGCGCGTTTTCACTCGTATTTCACACTGTAATTTCGTACCCTTAAAATCTTGCATCGCCAGGGTCAGATTAAACATAAATAATTTATACATTCGCGGTTAGGGTCTCGAAATTACGTGTAATATACTTTTTGTAATTTACACTCGCGTTGCGTGGGACGTTACAAAAAATGTAATATACGTGTAATATAGAATCTCTGTAGGTTTGATCATCGAGAGGTGAATCTGAGAAAATAGACATTAATGTTGCATTAAGAATTTTGAGTTATTTGTACAAAGATCCCTTATTCTAATATTAATTTTAGTTTTTAATTCAAGTACAGAAAACCTAGAACCTAGACTTTTTTTGTGTAAAATGATTTTGGAATTTTCCCTTTAAGAGAGACTCGCGAATATCAATAATAAGTGTTTATTCATAAAAGGAAAATTTGTATTGGAAAATTATAGGTTTAAGATAAGTCTAATATAAGTTTAAGTGTTCTAAACTAAACTTTTCTTAGAATTTTCTTTTCAGCTGCTGGGCGACTGACCCAAGTCTACTGCCTTGAGACATTTCTCCAGACGGCTTTCCACCTCAATTACCGGTTCTGACGTGGCAAAAAGAAGAGGGGACTGCGAAACACCCATGTAAATTGGCTAAATTGGGACCTTCACTATCACTAGCTTCAGTCTGTCATTCAGTATTGCTTCAGATATCTCTGTTTATCAACCTTCCACAATCTAAACTGATTGTTGCTTTGATTAGGAAAATATTTTCGAGATCAACAGAAATAATAAGGTACAGTCTACACGAATTTTTAAATATTTCTACAATCTGAATGTTTAAATCAAGAGTTTTTACGTAAAGGAATTTATTTTAATTAATCAAAATTGTGTCTTGTAACAGTCTAGGCACTTTAAATATATTTTACAAAAATAGTTTCAATATCTTTCCTGGATTCGTAAATCCAGGTTGAATCCGGTTTTTCTGAAAATAAAACGCAATGCATTTCGGATCCATGAGACGCCACAAATTTATTCCTTTTACAAAATATATTACAGTATTACAAAGTCTAGTATTAGTCTATTGTGTCTGTCTAATTATATCTAACCGGTTAAATTGTTTACTTAATTTATTTCACGTTGAAAGACAAAATTACAATGTTACATTCTTTCTATAAAATTACCTTTTGAAACAGGACAAGATACATTTCTAAAGCTCGTGTTATAACCGGTTTTGAGGATTTTTTCCTATAACTTCCTATATCATTTTCTCTGGAGAAAACGCTTGCGAAGGAAGGAATGTGTCATAGTAATGCAAAAATATTTGCAGCCTAAGTTTAATTACTCAATTTCGAAAAATTGATATCTACCAAATTTATTATTCGTAAACCCTTGTTTTTTGTAGGAGGAAAAGTAATAGAATACTACAATACCTCTTTTGAAGACACTTATCAGAGATAATTATTTTTATTTAGATGCTGCGCCTGTGGTTTGATTAGATTAGATTGATTAGATTAGATTTTTGATAAGATCATCAATCGCGACTCAAAAAGCATCTTATTTTCGAATAGTTAGAAGTAAATTATTAGATCTGAAAATCCGAATGTTGTCTTTATTAATAAAAAGTTTACTTTTTTTATTTTAAATCCTGACACGAGTTTAATTGAAATTAATAAATTGGCTATCCTTAAAATACCCATAGTAGCTTTTCTCTAAAACAAAAAATAATAATGATAATTTTCTTTATAGAAGAATCAATATGCCTGTGGATATAAAAAGTGTCCTAATCAGCGATCTTGTGGATGAAGAATGTGCAAAATTGCTGATTAGTCATGGAGTTAAAGTAACACAAAAATACAAATTGTCAAAAGACGAGCTGATCCAGGAGCTACAGGTAATAGATCAATTTTTATATAATTATAATAGCAAAATAAATTAGTTTTTATCAATTATGTTAATTCTTTTTTAATTTATTTTTTACAGAACCATCAAGCTCTAATTGTGAGGTCGGACACAAAAGTCACAGCTGAAGTTTTAGAAGCTGTTTCTACACTTAAAGTTGTAGGAAGAGCTGGAACAGGTGTAGATAATATTGATGTTACAGCTGCAACAAAAAAAGGAGTTCTTGTTTTAAAGTAAGCATCATTTTCATATGCTTTAATTATAAAGTTAAAATTCTGATCAGCTTTAATTTTACTAAATTTGAAATTTGTTTACAGTACACCTGCTGCAAATAGTATTAGTGCATGCGAATTAACATGTGCATTAATATCTTCACTGGCAAGAAATGTCGCTCAGGCCTGCCAGTCTATGAAGGAAGGAAGATGGGACCGAAAATTGTATTCCGGGTTCGAATTATACGGCAAAACTTTAGGAATAATTGGAATGGGTCGTATTGGACGTGAGGTCGCTTTTAGAATGCAGTCTTTTGGAATGAAGATTGTGGCGTTTGACCCTTTGTTGAAAGATGAAGATGCACAGAAACTAGATGTCAAGAAATCAACTCTTGATGAAATTTGGCCAGTGGCTGATTACATTACTGTCCACACACCTCTGATACCTCAAACTAAAAGTGAGTATTTAAAATATAGTTTTATCATCATTACTTCACAAAAATCACACTTAAATTAATCTCTTGTCTTTTATTCCAGATTTAATCAATACTACAACTTTGGCAAAATGTAAAAAAGGTGTTTACATAATCAATGTCGCACGAGGGGGTATAATCAATGAGGAGGATTTACTAGCTGCGATAAAAAGTGGTCATTGTGCAGGAGCAGGTTTGGATGTGTATATGGAAGAACCACCTAAAAATCCAATTACTTTGGAGCTTACAAAGCATCCCAAAGTGATCGCAACACCTCATCTAGGTAAGCAAATTATTCACAATTTCATTTTATTAGATTAAAAAAGAATTGATTATTCAAGTGATTACAAAAATAAAAATTTATTACAGGTGCTAGTACTGACGAAGCACAACAACGAGTTGCCACAGAGGTAGCCGAGCAATTTCTGGCACTTTCAGAAAAATCGACAAAATACAGTGTAACTGGTCTAATAAATCCTCAGGTTTTAACGGCCTAAACTCATAATCTCTAACAAATTCTTTATATAACTCAACTAGTTTTCGTTTTTCTTATAATTAGCTAGAAGAGAATAGATATAAACTTTTTTTTATTCGATTTATAAAAATTGTTTTCAAAAAGTTTCTGCATTTTCAGAAACCAGTTATTTGTGATTGTATTTATACGTTTTTTAATAAATATATATCCAAGAAAATAAATGAAATGGTGTTAATAAATGTCGTCCCGGTCCTTATAATTATAACTAGACAATTACTAATTTAAAGAGAACTTTACAACATAAAGATGTAGTAGGTATTTTAAGTGTTATCTTATGAATAGTTTAAATGTTTAATTTTAAAAAAGCGCGGGAAACATCGACTTTTTTTATATTGGCAACATTGTCAATTTAAATTCTGGTGCATTTATTAACTTTATATAGGAAAAATGTAAAGTAGAAAACTCAGGTAATTTTAAAACTGAAGCTTCGCGATTATTCCGAATTAAAAGTGCACATATATCATTCATTTTTATCAGTTTTTTAAATTAATTTCTATGTAAATACAAAAACGGTAGACATGTATTCGTAATGTTGGTACTACTGTCCTTAGATATTAGGCTCTGCAGTGTGACGTCACAGGCCACATGGTGGGGGGTAGGCTGTCAGCAGGGTTGTGCAGTGACGCGTCACTGGAAGTTTTTTACGTATTATACATGGTTTTCTACTTATGGTAAAATACCTAGTAAATTACTGTAAAAAACTATGTAATTTACCTAGGGTATTTTACTTACTCAACCCTGCCCGTTTGAGAGCACTGGCCCAACCTTCCTGACAGTCTACACCTGTGGATCGTCACGTCGGCAGCGTACTTGAGTGTTTGATATTGTTGATTAGTGTAAAAATTGATATTTTTATGTGAATTCTGTACTTTTTACTTGACTAAGGTATGTTCTTTACTCGTCTAAAAAGTTTATCACTTGACTTTCATTAGTTTTTTAAATATTTATTTGATTTAAAAGCTTTAAAAACTTTAAACCTTATAGGTTATATTTTTCCCATAAAACAGTTGAATTTCAATCTTTTGAAATAAACGTTTCTGAAAATATATTTAAATAGATTTCCGCAACTAAACAATTGAATAAGATTAATATTTTTTTCTGATGAAATAGATATTAATTAATCAAAGCTTGTTTCATGATATATGTACTACGATCTACAGTAGAATATTTTTTGGCAGAGATCTTTTATCATACTATAAACAATGAGAATACACGTCCGGCTAAACGGACGTTTTCAGACGTTTTTGACAAAATTAATTCATCCGGCTGCAGTACGTACACTGCCAGTAGCCGAACAAATTTATCTAAAATAATTCGTTCGGCTACAGCCGAATTTATTTAATAAAATTTATTCGGCTAGTTACATAAATAATAATTGTGACCGTATTCTGCTAATAAACTAGAACCCTACTGAAAATTCCTATATGGTTTCCTTCATAGGATCCTATTATAGGAATTTTTAAAGGAATAACCTGCACATGTTCCTATGAGAGTCCTCATATAGTTTCTGACATGTGCCTCCTTCAAGGAATGAGACAAGGATCCTGCGAAGTTTAATAAATGGAAATTATTCATATGTAGTTTCTTGTATAGGAATCTCTAAAGGTTCCTGTGCAGTTTCCTTCAGGTAGTTATTCCTACATAGTTTCTTATGTAGGAATCTTTACAGGATCCTAGATAGTTTAAAAAATATATGTATACATGAACCTGTATAGGAATAATTTTAATTTCCAAAAATTTATAGGACCCTCCAAAGGTTCCTACACAGGAAACTATAAATTTAATTGGGTTACATGCAGAGGATCTTGTACAGTTTCCCATGCTGAGTAATTTAGTCTGGAGCAGAGGAACCTTTATAGGAAATAAAAGGTAAAGGATCCTACATGGGAACCGTCTTTCAATATGTATACGTAATAATTTTCTGTATGACCAAGAAACTACACAGAAACCTACATAGGATCCCTGTCACCTTTCCTTTAATGATACACACGTGAGAAACTATATGGGAAACTTAATAGGAACATGCACAGTTTCCTTTAAAGATTCATATAATAGGATCCTATAAAGGAACCCATACAGAGATTTTCAATAGGGAAGTTATTAGTTTGTCTATTTATTTTTATGGTCGTTTTAAATTGTTATTTTTATTTATATTATACTTATACCACGCTCACCGAATTTCGTCACTTATTCGATTCTAATAATTCAAGCTATATTGAAGAAAAAAATCAGAATCGTGTAGCAATATTTTCAGGATTTATAAAGAAGATAGTCATTTAGAGAAGTAATAAATCTAGAGTTTGTAGAAACTTTAGACTTTAGGATTTGTCAGGGCTAAGTTATTCAAATATTTGTTTACAGCAAGCTCAGGAAAACCGTAATTTGTAAAATTTAGAACGTCGTCCATTACAATAACCGAATATAATGAGGTGCATACCTGGAGGTAACAGAGGATAATAAATCTGGTAAAGAAACATTCGGAATGACAATAGACAACTGGGTAATTGCAAGAAAAGGATGCGATTACCCTCAACATTTAATATAATAGGTGCAAGTAAATTGTAAGAACCAAGACTTTATATCCAATAATCTTTATCATGGTTTACCTTTACAATGAGGTGGTCATTTACCTTTACGTCAGCGTGGTCCAAGTATAATCTTTGACGCGTTTAGTCATTTAATTTATATGATATAAAATTAATATTATTTGAATGTAAAATATAAATAAAAATTTAGAACTACCGCCATAAAAATAAAAAAGATGAACAAATTACTTTTCACTTTATCAACAGAATACGAGCACAATTATTATTTATGTCAATAGCTGGACAAATTTTATTAAATAAATTCGTCCGGCCATTGAAATTCTACTGTAGCCGGATAAATCTTTATTTAATATATTCATCCGTCTAGCCGGAGGTTTAGACACTTCGTACTATAAACATAGTTTTTTAAAGAAAAGCATTTTTTGTTTATTCAATGTTATATTCCAGTTGAGGCTTAAAATATGTAAAACAAATTGTTTAATGCAGACTCAAAATTTAAAAGATGTTTTGGTAACAAGTTTCCTATTTTCTAGAGTTGAAAAAGGCAATGCTGAGTGAAAAACAGTAATCTGAGATGGAATTAGGTTCAGAGAAAATGTCAGTTCCACATGTAGAAAATACAGTTGAGAAGTCAAACTGTAAAATTTCTCACGAAAAACATCGAAAAAGATATGAAAAACTACATGCAGACGTTTCTACATTGGAGAAAATGCACAAAAGAGCCAAAAAAAGAAGAGAAAGACTTTCAGAGAGTTTTAATGCGTCTGATGGAAATGAGGAACTTAATGATGCATCTCCATCTCAGTTCGATAGAAAACGAAAGAAAATAAAACACGAACCTTCCCAAACGCAACCAAAGAAAGAGAAAATTCCAAAAGCAGGAAGCTTACCTGAAGAACAAAGTAACATTTCAAAAAAACGAAAGATAAAGCACTCTGAAGAAACGGATTCTAATTCAAAAGCTGTAAATAATGAAGAAGAAACAAATCACAACGCATCCTCTTCTGAAACGTTGGAAGAAGAAGAAGCACAGAAGCAAAAGAAGAAGAAACTTAGAAGGAAGCGGTCAAATGTTGAGAAGATTGATACAGAGACGGAAAAATTGAGCGAAAAAGGTGATACCAAGGAAAAGAAATCTACAGCTGCGAGTATCGCCAATACTGATATAGAGTCTTCTTGCAGCGATCCTAAGAACTTTAAAGTAAGTATATATTTTTATACAATTATTCTGCTTCTAATGCCCTTAATTTAGTCTTATCTCATTTTTTGTAACACAGTTATATAAAACAAAATTAAAGAAAAGTATATATTAATTTTTAGGGAGGATGTATGAAAACCGAACGTGAAAATGGAATTATAAACCAAAATACGGACCACGAACTACTTACTGAAGTAGCAGATGATTTGCAAGATGAGTCGAAAAATGCTTCTGAAACAACGCAACTCAGGAATAATCTACCTCAATGTTTGCTTGGAGTTATGTATCAATTAGACTTATCGGTACTTTGCTCTCTTAGAAAGGTTAAGTATGAATATAAATATCCCTTATTGTCATTAAGGTTTGGAGATTCTGAAATTGATAAGTTTAGTAGTATCGTTCTTGAGTATGAAAAGAAGTCCATTTATATACAAGTTGAAAATGTAGACAAACGTCATACAGATGATGTTATTAGTTATGATCGATTATTTACTAAAAGAAAGCAACAAAGCTTTTCTGTTAATCATTACTTTAATAGTTTTGTTCAACATCTAATTTCTAAACTTGATAGTCCATGTGATGAAGTTGACAGTTCGTCAAGTGATATAGATTATCTGATTATCTATACTAATTCAGGCTTGGATTTTACAGAAGAAAAGAAATTAAAACAAGTGAAATCTAAAGGATTTTACCCTTTTCAATTTGATACCATCGAAAAATATGATATTTTAAAAGACTTTTTGTTTACAAATGATAATATGATAGGTCGAGGCTTTTATCAATTTTCTCGAGACAAAACAAACAGAAAAGAATTTTCAAAGCGTTTACAATTTTCGTCTCCTGTACAAAAACTTTTAACAGATAAAAAACTATCCGAGAAATTTCAAACTGATCTAAAAAAAGAATTTTTAAGAAAATTAGTATTTGCAGTTAATCAGCCTAGTAGAGAAGAACTGAACATGATTATCAGAAGTGAAATAGAAAAAACCAGTAAAATTGAAGACAATTATATGACATTGCAAAAAAGAATATTAGGTAATTTGACAGTTCCAGGAAAGAATAAGAAACTTGGAATCTATGTATCCAGAATTACATATGAGTTCAATTTACTAATGATTCTCTTGCATGACATGTTCTCGGATAAAAACATGTTTTCTATCAATTTTGAAGGGAAAAGCCATGCTTTATCTAATGACATTACTATAAATTATAAGGATAGAATTACTTACGTAAAGGCTCATAATACAGACATTAATATTGGCTATAGTCAATTATTCCCCTCAAAAGAAAAGGAAGAGTATTCTCTTTCTGTTAATAAACATTTTTCTCTTTTTTCTGAAGGTTTAAAAGATGACTTGAGATATTTTATTGTCTATACTAATGCAGATCTAAATCTTACGGAAGAAAATAGATTAAAACAGGGGAAAACTAAAGATTTTTATCCTTTTCAATTTGATAGTATAGATATTCAAAAGAAAAGATACAAAGTTCTAAGAAATTGTTCATGTATAAATGAGAATGGTCTCTTTCGATTTTCACAAGAAGAAGCGACAAAAAATAAAGTTTTAGACCTATTAAAGTTTCCACCCTTTTTGCAAAAAGAAAAAGAAGAAGGATTACTTTCTGATGAGAATGAAAAAGAAATAAAAGAGAAATTTTTAGAAAGACTAATATTTGCATTTAAGCAGAATGATAACAAAGGATTGAATAGTGTTCTTCAAAATGAGATAGACCAGTCTGATGTTCCATATGATAATGAAGAGTTACGCGAAGTAGCGTTACGTTGGTTAGAATCTACTGAATTTGGCCACATTACAGAGGGGATAATGAAAAAGCTTTTGGAAGATGTCAAAAGTAATAGATCTAGTTATCAGAAGATTGAGAATAGAGACATTACTGAAGAATTTCATTTTGCTAAAAGTGTAGGTATTAATAAAAGTACACCTGCATTTCATCAGTTCTTAGATTATTTAACTAGAGGAAAAGGAAAAAAATATTTACAGATTCTGAAAAGAAACAGAATAAGTCTAGTTAACATGTCGAGTATTTTAAATAAAGCAGGAACAAATGTTGTAAAAGCTTTTGAAGGATTATACGCTCTTTGGATTAATAAAGATGGAAATAAAACCCGATATTTAAAAACTCTAGAATTAGAAGGAATGAATCTAGTTGTTATATCTCGTATTTTAAACGGGGCAGGAAATAATGCTGTGAAAGCTTTTCAAGGATTATATGATCTTTGGTTTGACGAAAAAGGAAATAAAAGCCATTATTTAAAAACTTTAGAAGAAAACGGAATGAGTTTAACTAGCATGTCCAGTATCTTAAGTAGAGCAGGAGCTGAAGCTCCTAAAGCTTTCAAAGACATGCATGATTTGTGGTTTGATGCAGAAGGAAATAAAACACAATATCTAAAGACTCTAGAAGAAGAAGGAATAAGCTTAGCTAATATGTGCAGTATTTTGTACAGAACAAGAGCTAAGGCTGCACAAGCTTTTAAAGAACTGTATAATCTGTGGTTCGATGGAGAAGGACATAAAACACAATATATAAAAAGTCTAGAAGCTGAAGGCATTAATCTATCTTATATGTCCAGTATTTTGCATGGAGTAGGAGCTAAAGCTTCTAAAGAGTTTAAAGACTTATACGATTTGTGGTTTGACCGAGATGGCAATAAAACACAATATTTGAAAACTCTTGAAGACAAAGGAATAAAACTAACTAATATCTCGAGTATTTTAAGTGGAGCTGGAATTAATGCTACAAAGGCATTTAAACGCTTATATGATCTTTGGTTTGACGAAAACGGAAATAAGACACAATACCTCAAAAATCTTGAAGATCATGGAATAAATCTTGTTAATATGTCCAGTATTTTAAATGGATCAGGTTCTAATGCTGCAAAGGCTTTTAAAAACTTGCATGATCTGTGGTTTGATAGACAAGGAAATAAAACACCATATCTGAAAACTGTAGAAGAAATGGAAATAAGCTTATCAAATATATCCAACCTTTTAAGTGGGGCAGGAGCTAAAGCTGCGACAGCTTTCAAAGATTTATACGATCTTTGGTTTGACAAAACAGGAAATAAGACACAATATTTGAAAACTCTGGAAGAAGAAGGAATCAATTTAACTATTGCGTGTAGTATTTTAGGTAGATCAGGAGGTAATGCTGCAAAAGCTTTTAAAGACTTGTATGGTCTATTCTTTGATAGAGAAGGAAATAAATCACAATATTTAACAACTCTAGAAGAAAATGGAATAAAACTCACTAATATGTCGAGTATTTTAGGTGGAGCCGGATCCAACGCTGCCAAAGCTTTTAAAGATTTATACCGTCTGTGGTTTGATGAAGAAGGAAATAAAACACAACATTTGAAAATTCTAGAAGAAAGCGGAATAAAGTTATCTAATATGACTAGTAATTTAAACGGAGCAGGAGCTAATGCTGCGAAAGCTTTTAAAGAATTGTACAATTTGTGGTTTGATGCAAAAGGAAATAAAACTCGGTATCTAAAAACTCTAGAAGAAACAGGAACAAATTTAGCTATAATGTCGAGTATTTTGAATGGAACAGGGACTAATGCTGTAAAAGCTTTTAAAAACTTGTATGACCTTTGGTTTGATAAAAAAGGAAACAAAACACAATACCTCAAAACCTTAGAAGCAAATGGAATAAATCTGACTATTATGTCCAGTATTGTGCGTGGTGCAGGCCCTAATGCTTTTAAAGATTTATATAATCTGTGGTTTGATGGAGAAGGAAATAAAACGCAATATCTAAAAACTCTAGAAGAAAATGGAATAGATCTAACTAACGTATCGAGTATTTTGAATGGAGCTGGACCTAATGCTGCAGAAGCTTTTAAAAACTTATATAATCTTTGGTTTGATAAAAAAGGAAATAAAACGCAATATCTAACAACTTTGGAAGAAAATGAAATAGACCTACCTCATATCTCTAATATTTTGCATGGAGCCGGATCTAATGCTTCTAAAGCTTTTAAAGAACTTTGTAATACTTTTCTTGATAAGCAAGGAAAGAAAAGACCGTATTTAGAACATTTTCTGAAGAGTAAAAATGGGGAAAATAGTTTTAAGTTAAGTAACTTAACCGGGATTTTAGGTAAAGCGGGAGCTAAAGTTAAAGATGCCTTTGAGAAATTTCATAATATCTGTTTTGATGACGAAGGAGAAAGAACCGAACTTTTAGATGATTTTTACAGTGCAGGATTTACCCCAAGTAATTTATCGTCGATACTGTGTGGATCAGGAGATCGTGCTTCTTATAATTTAAAAAGATTGCATCGTGTTTGTTTTAATAAGAAAAGAGAAAAAACAAAATTTTTGGATGATTTCTGCAAGGCACGTTTTACGATGGGTAATCTGTGCAGTTTGTTGAGTGGAGCATCAGACAATCTAGAAAAATTACATGATTTTTGTTTTGTAGGAGACACAAAAAGGTATTTAGATACTTTCTTAAATGAGGAAGGAGGTTTTACACTAAGTAATTTATCTGAAATATTGCATGGAGCAGGAGACAATGTTTATTTTGCTTTGCAAAATTTTCATGACGTTTGTTTTGATGAGAAAGGAAATAAAACAAAGCTTTTAAGTGATTTCTATAAAGCAGGTTTTAGGCCGCGTGATTTATCCAATATATTAGCTATGACAGGAAGTAGAGCGACTTCTATTTTAATAGATTTTCATGAATTGTGTTTTAACAAAGAGAATTATTTGGATCACTTCTTAGCAGAGGAAGAACTGTTTAGGCCGAAAGATTTATCCAAGATATTACATGGAGTAGGAATTAATACTTGTGCCATTTTTGAAAAATTGCACGATCTGTGCTTTGATAAGACAGGAATGAAAACAAAATATTTAAAAAAACGTGTAAAGAGAAATGATCGTCGTACAGTAATTAATATATTATGTGAAAAAGTTAGAGAAAGTGAAGTCTAATAAACAGTTAAGTCTGTATATGTATATAAATATAAAAAATTATATATATATATATATAATTATATATTGATTAAATGTTTTCTAATTTTATGTAAGTTTATATTCTTGTACAATTAAATATATATTCTTGTATTAAATAAATAGGTTTTGAAAAAATAAACAAAAGATTGTATCAATTTTTATCTTTATTGTTGGCTTAATTACCATTTTTAATATAAATGAATTATAGTATTAGCTTAAAAGTGAAAAAGAACACTAATTTTACACAATATTTACTTATAAAATTCGTGTTCGGATTCGTCCTTCTTGATATTATTCTTGTAACCCTTTTCAAAGTCCTTGGCCAAAACTATGTACCGATTCTCACGCACAGCGTGCATACCAGCTTCCTGGCAAATCGCGTTAATGTCAGCACCGGAAATTCTGTCCGGCCTTGCTACATAATCTTCGAGATCAACCTCTTCACTGAGGTTCATTTTCGTAGTGATCGTTGAGAAAATCAAACGCTTCTGTCGACGATCGGGTAAGGGAAATTCAATCTTTCGATCTAATCTACCAGGACGCAGAAGTGCAGGATCCAAAGTATCAGCCCTGAAATTAAAAAAAAACAATATTATTACATTAATTTGATATCCACTAACTAAAAATCCTCAAAAATAATCTAATATTCTACCTATTGGTAGCCATGATGACTTTCACGTTTGTAGTTTGATCAAATCCATCCATTTGATTCAACAATTCGAGAAGAATACGCTGAACTTCCCGATCAGCTCCAGTTTGAGCATCAAAACGCTTCGTTGCGATGGCGTCAATCTCATCAACGAAAATAATAGCTGGAGAATTTTCCTTAGCTAAACGGAAGACATCTCTCACCATTCTTGGTCCTTCTCCCAAGTATTTTTGAACAAACTCCGATCCCACAACACGAATAAATGCAGCTGTGAATTTTTAAACATTTATTTTTTATGATGACCAATAGTTTAAATTTTTAGGCACATTCACTAAAAATAAAAATAATTTACCTGTGGTGTGCCTAGCTACAGCTTTAGCAAGCATAGTCTTTCCACAACCTGGTGGTCCGTACATCAAAACACCTCTTGGCGGATCAATACCGATCTGCTTGTACAATTCGAAGTGCGTAAGTGGCAATTCCACAGCTTCTCTTATTTCTTGTTTCTGCATATCCATTCCTCCGATATCGCTATATAGAATGTCAGGCTTCTCATCTGTTTAGAGGAACATAAGTTATATGTTTAGGATTTTAAAGTCTATTTACCGGTTCAAATCAAGACAAAATGAAAAAAAACTTGCCAGCTTGCAGCATCGAGATACTGGAATCAGCTTCAGGAGGAAGTACATCCACCAAAGCATTGCTGTGCTTGTGGAGTGCAACACTGGCAGAAGGTTTCAAAAGTTCCCGATCAATGGTTGACAAAATACGTACGTAATAATTAGAACCTGTTGTGGATCCAACTATTCCAGTATTTTGATCAACTGCCTCGAGGAATTGACCAATAACTAAAGGTACGCTCTGTATACGTTTCACTTCTTCTTGAGCGTGAAGGTACTCCTTTTTCAAGTTTCGCTGCTCATCTTTGATGTACTCTTCTTGAACTTCAAGGAACTCCAACATTCTTTGGAGTTTCTAAATTTAATCAAAAAATTATTAGTTTATTTAGGAAATAACAGTACATATTACGTTTTAGAATGGAGAATAAATATAAATTCCATCATAGTATTGCAAAATACGTACCTTATACTTTGTATAAAGATCTTCAATGTCCAATTCATCACCTGCGGCATAATGTCCGATAACTGGTTTCGAATCGATTTCACAGATTTCCTGTAAATTAAAATGTTACCTCAATTTTTATTTATATATAAAGGCCATCAACTTCTTACGAAAATAGAAGTTGCTTGTTGATCAACTTTTCATCATATAGGTATGTTGGACACGAAAAGTATACATATTTAATAAATCAGAAACGTAGCATTTTAATAAAGAATTGAATAAACTTTCAAACATTATGACCTCTCATATACAATATAAACAATCTAAATTATCAATTGACACTGATTTATCTATAATAAATTGGCACAATTGAACAAAGCAAGTATATTGTATATAAAGTTCTCAAAACTAAAGCCACTAGTTTGTGAGAAGTTTTTGGGTATTATATAAAATGAAGAAACTCACCTTATCGGGTAAAATAATTCCTATCTCTTCCATTATTTAATATCACTATTTATATGTTACTCCGAAAAAAAATTGATGTGATCGAATCAGATCAAATGACTTGAAGTTTTTGAGCAAGAGGACCAAAGAGGACAACCATAACCAACTCTTCCAAGGTTCCAATAAACAAGGTCTTTCTAAGTTACATGGCGTTATGCGTCATGTTTAAGGTGCGTTCATAAGACTTGCGTTCAATGATTGCGTTTTTGTAATGAGAGCAAAAGGGACAGAAGCATATTTTTGTCCCGATAGAGAATGAAAAACTGGACTAAAAGAACTGTCAACCAGTTTCAGAACTTTGGTTTAATGAAAAGTTTCATTTCTTCATGAAACTTTCAAAATTTTATGAAATGTTTCATCAACTTACTACGTCATTTACGTCCCTACCACGCTACTCAAGAAAGGAAGAAGCAATATACAGATATAGAATACACACCTAATATTTTAATTTGATAATCATGGCCTGAACCATGAACAAAATCAGATTTGTATTCGTCGGCGTTCTGTAATCTTCATAATATTTCTATCATTATTTACTTTTGAAGCTTTGAAACATACTTAATTTTTAATCTCTGTACCAGTAACAATCATTTCATTTTTACAAGTGTGAACAATCGTTGAAGTATAAATACGTGAAAAGGAACGATTGTGTTGTGGATTGTGCTTTTTTGATTTAGGATTCAATTTAGGTGACTAAGTAAAATTTGGGAAAATATCTAGTTTGAATGGTGTGTGATGCTGTAGATCATAAAGTATAAATTCGCTTGCATTATTCCTAAATTGGATATGGCCTCGTTGTCTTTTCCACGAGTAGTATCACAAAGGAAAACGAGCTTCGACTTAGAACGTGAGCATTTTCAAAAGTTTCAGGTATGTCCTTTTTACATTCTCATTTAATGTAAAATTTGTCATTTGTTGTAGTGTTCTTTTTGCAATAATTATTTACATTTTAACTCTAGAGGCTATTGTTTAATACCACATGTTTTCAATTATTTTAATCGTGTGGGCGGGGTGTTATTTTCCAGTTAACCCATTTTTCTGATGATAGGAGCTATCGCCGTTGTAAATAATATCAGAAGTTTCACATCTTTAATCATTCTACATAATTTATACATAAAAATGATTATGTAGGTGCTAACTGATCGAAGCTCCAAAAGCGGTCTTATTAAATACGTATAGCATTGTAAGAAACTTTCTGTATCTGCAGGAAGTCGGCGACTATAACCACTTAAGAAGCAGGATAGAATTTTTTTATAATTAACACCATCGACCGAAATTTATAACTTCATATTAATATTTCAACATCGGTTACTTGCCAGGCATTGGTGACTGGTGATGAAACCCTAAACAATTAAAGATTACAAGAGCAAAACTATTAATGTTCCTAAATGGATATACAGAATCCTGAGGAATTTGTATTGGGATTTTAAATATTTAAAAATATTTCCAGGGATTTTTTTGAGTATTTTTAAACGATTTTAAAGGATCATATGGAATTTTAGGAGACTTTGGTGATATATGGTAATTATCATATGGGCAAATTAAGTTTCCTCAATACAGGAATATTATTTTTTTATCTAAAACTGGAAAAGTTACCTCTGTCTGCATGAAACGGAGGTAAATTGCTTACCTTAGCTAAAATTGTGATTATAGCGAGCGTAAAGTTTTGTATTTCTCGAAGAGCTTATGAGTGAATTTTTCCCACAAATTATTCTTCATCGCTGACAATTAGATTATCTACCTCCCTCTCTCTTGTCATTATTGTTATTAAATTTATTACAAATTTAAAAGAAACTTACCAAAAATATTTGTTTCATGAAAATAGCTCTGCATATAGTGCATGCTGCCAACGTAACATTTGAAGCACCTACGTAAAGCGTCTTTCAGGGTGAGAAAAATTGACGAACAATGACCTGTTTTTCACGCTGAATATTGTACCACTGCCTTGTTCTTATTTTTGTTGTAATCATTTTGCATCACTAACATGCCGCCTATACTTCCACTAAATGACAAGCAGATTCACCAGCTGGTAAGTAAATATAAAAGTTTCTAAAAATGAAATTTCATTCATCATAAATTTAATTTTAGCTTAAAGTTCCTTTATAGGAAGATTTATTTGAAAGATCGATGTGTATATTTTGCAATGGTCGAAATTAATTTATCTTTAGAAAAGAAGGTACTAATTTTAGGTTCAATGTTAGTTATAAAGAATCTCTTCTCTAATATTAGCTGATATTAGTTCAGACAAATAAATAATTCGAAATTTTTATATTTTTTATAAAGTTGCAGTAAATTTTGAACAACGTGAAATTATAAACAGCTTACGTGCAAAAACATTGTAGTATATTTTTTATCTGCTGTTCAGCAACATGTATTATACTGATAAAAAAGATTATCGCTGACAGATTAAAACCACTTAAGGCATAAAACGCAAAAGGTCTTAAAAAGATCTTTATTCTTATTCTTTTTAAATTAATATTAAATTAATACGAATGATTTACACCTGAAATTTTTTTCAAGAAAATACTTTCAATATTTTCTTAACGATAATTATATTTATTATTGTAATATATTATTATTAAAAAATTAATCAATTATTTCATTCAAAATACTAAGCCTTTTAATGTGAATTTTGTAAATCTTTCTATAATTTCAGAGTATTAGCATTGCCAAAGCTGTGCATCCGAGTGAAACTCCTGTAAAAGTAAAACATGTACGCAGTATCCTTTTACTCAATATACTGATTTAACCCAGATTTTAGTTTGTTTAAGAGTATTGGAGCCAAGTTCTAATTTAAAAACTCGATTTCTTCATTTTACTCAACAAATATATGTATATGTTTTTTCCTTAATTTAATACTTAGGTGCAATTATTGGCACTTATCAAGAAAAAAGTGCTTCAATCTTTTGGATGTTTATGTTACGTCAACCACTTCAAGAGGATCGTATGGTAGCATGGAAATTTTGTCACGTATTGCACAAAGTATTACGTGAAGGACATCCGCAAGTTATTCCTGATTCCCAACGTCATCGAGCAAGATTAGAGGACCTGGGAAAGTTATGGCAACATTTACGAGAAGGCTATGGTCGTTTAATACATTTGTACATACGACTGCTCATTACAAAATTAGATTTTCACAAACGTAATCCTCGATTGCCAGGAAGTCTGCAAGTAACTGCAGAGGAGCTTGAAGCTATTGGTGAAAATGACATCAATGTTTAGTAAGTTGACTTTTGTTTATAACTATATTATACTTGTATACTATTATATTTATTTATAACTGTACAATTTTCTCTTTTAGTTTTCAAATGTCGGTGGAAATGTTTGACTATATGGATGATATATTGAATTTACAGAAAGCAGGTACGTTCTCGAACTTTTGAGTTTACAGAATATATCATATGCATGTTTATATTATAATACAGTACGGGTAAAAAATTTGAATATTAATTATAATTGTATATATCTCTGTCAATTATTATTATTAATTATAATAAGTTAATTAATAAATATATTAATTATAATAAATATATCTTCAGTTTTTGGTTCTTTGGATCTACCTCGATCCAATTCGATGACACCCTGTGGACAATGTCGTCTTGCACCTCTGATTCCATGTGTACAAGATGCATCTCAATTGTACGATTATTCTGTGAAAATTCTATTCAAGCTTCATAGTGCTTTACCTGCAGACACATTAGAAGGTCATCGAGATCGTTTCTCTAAACAGTTTAGAGAACTGAAGAATTTTTATAACACAATTAAGCATATGCAGTATTTTAAGCATTTGATCACAATACCGTTCTTACCTGAGGTAAAATATTTTTTAATTTCGTATTTGTTTGAACTTTAAAGGTGTTGGATCCAAGTTCTAAGTTCAAAATTTCAATTTCTTGATCTTGTATAACAAATCTCAAATCAACACCCTTAAGAAACTTAAATATATTTTTTTTACATAAATTATTTTTCTCGAACTAATGATATTTTTTCATATTAGAACCCGCCCAACTTTTTGATACAAGCCGAGTTACGAACTTACATAACACCAGTAGTTGTGTTACCTCCAGAAGAACCTTTGGATACTGATGCAACTGTTGATAGTTTAATTGATACATCAGATACAAATTCCTTGGCTGGTGATCAAATTGATTCTTCGAGAAATGGCTCTATCTCTCCTGATGTTTTAGCAGAAAGGTTGTTATCTTGACGAAAGTTTCAGTTTTATTGTTTTCCATCGAAATTGTTAAAAAATTATATGAATATTTATCTCAATTATTTACCCTACAGAGATAGTCTGATTGATCATCTCCATCAGGAAAATGGGAGACAAAGACAAGAACTGCATCGCTTGCTTACCGAACATCAACGTATTGTTTGTGAACTCAGAAACCGGATTTTAGATCTTGAATCAGCTCTTTCCACCAAAGTAAGATACCTATATGTTATTTATACACTACAATATTGATCTTATTGTCTCTAAAAATTCAAGAATTAAAAAAAAATGTATTTCAGGGTAATGAAATCATTCAGGAAAAACAAGTATCTCAAGACTTGTTGAAGCAAAAGTCGGAAATAATGACCAAATTCGTCGAATGCGAAGGTTTGTTCTATTTCTAGAAAAATGTCAATATAAATCATACAAACAGTGGAGTTTAATATTACTAAAATGTGTTTTTTTTTCTATCTTTCAGAAAAAAGTAAAAGTGTGAATGAAAAGTTTCAAAAGCTCAAGGAAGTGTATTCAAAATTGAGAGAGGAACATATAAGTCTTATTAGAAAGGTAATTGTCTGAACGAAATAATTTATTTATTATTTTAATTACGATTAGGATGACACCCTTAGTATCCTCGCTGTCACAACTTTACACCTAAAATTTTCTTGACAGAAAGCAGAAGTAGATAAACAATTAGGTGGTATAAAGCTCGTACAGGAACAATCAGACAGACGAACGCTCGAAGCAGAGCAAAGATTACAGGAATTGATTCAAGGTCAAGCAACGGCAGAGCAAGAAGCACAAAGAGTTGCTCAAGCCCGAACAGATTTAGACCAAGTGAGGAAGAAGTTTGATGCTGTGCAAACAGAAAACTTGGTAAGTTGAAACAACAATAATAATTGTATTGAATTTTGATGTCAGATTTTGAATTCTTCGTTTTATTCAAAAAGTATCGAAACTAAATATTTTTTCGTTGAGTAAAATGGAGAAGGAGTTTAGATCTTAACACTTGGGTCCAACGCCCTTCAAATAAATCTTTTTTATAGGCACTTAACGCAAAAATTGGTTTTATCACTTCTGAAAAAGCTGCATTAGAGGGTGATCTTCATGATTTGCTAGCACAAAAGGAAGAGCTTGATGTTAGAATAAGTAACTTACAGTCTGAATCCGAACGCTCTTCTACACAGTTAAAGGCTGATGCAGAAGTTGTTTTCTACGAATTACTTCGTAAGTTAATTCAATGCATTTATTGTGGGACACATAAGAAATATAATGACAATTTTAAAATATTTTTGCAGTAAACTGTTTGTCAGAGGCGGAAACAATGTTACAAAGTGCAATGCACGCTATCGATAATCCAGCTATTTCCGCTGTAACTTGTACGCCAGACTATCTTGCGACTTTATTGGATCCTACAATACTGTCTCTGAAAAATTTAAATACAGCGTACATCAAATACGTCGATGATGTAAAAAACAGAGGGGAATTGATTAGAAACTCCATACGTACAGCCTTTGCTTTAGCCGTTTACCTAATTCAGGCTAAAGCTACATCTAATACTTCTACAGATATTAGTTTTGGCGATAGTGAGTAAATTCTATTTTGCATTACTTATAATACTGGAAAATTAATTTCATGAAAGTTAGATTAAAAGTTTCAACATAATAAGTAACTTGACCATTTATTTATAATAAATAATTTCAGGAATAACTGATGAATGCAAACAGTTGGGATCGCACAGCTTAATCATGTTTAGCTTTATCAAAGAGATAAGAGATAAGGAGAAATCTTCCCAAACTATTGACCAAATAAAAATGGTAATGGCACAGTTGGAAAAAATTTCGACTTTAACATGTTCATTAGCAGAACAAAGCAAAAGTAATTCTGGCGTAATTGGAGATTTAGTGGAGAATGAGCTTTTGGGTATGGATAAAGCGATTGAAGAAGCTGCAGCTAGAATTCAGGTACTTGATGTACCTTGTTGATTATATAGTTCTTGTGATGGGTTTTAATATACAAAATAATTAGATATGTAATATATTTATTATTTTATTTATAGGACATGTTGGACAAATCACGCGCAGCAGATTCAGGAGTTAAATTAGAGGTCAATGGGAAAATTTTAGACTCTTGTACAGATTTGATGAAGGCTATAAAAAATCTAGTTAAAAAGTCCCGCTTTTTGCAAACAGAGATAGTTGCTCAAGGAAAGGTTAGTTGGAGTTTAGCTTTGCAAACTAAAATATTGAAGTATATGTTTCGTACATAAACGCACAAGCATTTTTAATATATATGTTGAATTGTAGGGTACGTCGTCAACTACTGAATTTTACAAACGAAATCATCAGTGGTCGGAGGGTTTAATTTCCGCAGCGAAAGCTATTGCAATGGGAGCAAATTTTCTATTGTACGTATACATATTGTAACTTGGTCACCTTTCAATTACTTCAATTGGGTGACAATATGTACAGTTATACAGTACAGGACAAAAGTTTGAATACACTTGTTTCAGCTTTATACGTGCGGGGGTCGATTTCACATGCTTACTCCGCTAGGCTCTTTGTACTTGAAAGAAAAAATGTAATTTTTCATGTAATTAAATTGAAGAGAACTTAAACGATTATCGAAAAATAAAAAAATTTTGTATTCAAACTTTCGGCCGGTACTGTATTATGTATTTGATCCGCGAACAGAATTGATGTAATTAATTATTTGTTGCATCTCTTTAAACATAATATAATTTTTTTGTTTTACAGAGAGGCTGCTGATAAAGTAGTTTCAGGAAACGGCAAATTTGAACAATTAGTTGTTGCATCACACTGTATTGCTGCCTCTACTGCACAGTTGGTTGTTGCTAGCAGAGTTAAGGCTGATAGAAGTAGTAATAATTTGGTTGCACTTTCAGAAGCTTCACGCGAAGTCACTCAAGCTACTGGAGGTGTCGTTGCCACTGCAAAAAGTTGTAGTCAACTTATTGAAGAAAACGGTAATTACATAATAATAAGTTTGTGAATGTATTAATGAAAAATACGAGAGTTATGATTGATATTTATTATATCATATTTATCAGATGATTTGGATATTTCTGGATTGAGTTTACATCAAGCCAAAAGATTGGAAATGGAGGCACAAGTTCGTGTTCTGGAATTAGAGAAGGCTTTGGAATGTGAAAGATTGAGACTTTCAGCATTACGTCGTTATCATTATCAAATGGCAGGTGACAACTGAGCAGAAATTTACATTATTAATGAGTTCAGAAAAGAATTTAAGTAAAAGAAATAACTTATTAATTTTTTTTTCAAATTACTACTCAATTGAAAGTCACATCGCCCCACATTTGATGAAATAGTGGAGAATATACTATTAAGAGAGAAACTTAATTTTAATAATTTAAAGTTTAATATCTAATACAAGTTATTTACTCTTTCAATCGTCTCTCTTAAGTTGTAATTATTTTTAGTATACATCATTAACTCTACGAATATGTTATTTACCCTAAAGACCTATATGTCTGATTCGAGTGACACTTGGCTGATAACTAGAAAGTATAAAGCACATATTTACACATTTACACATAAATTTGTATAGCTGAACAATTTTAAAGCGAGTGACGAGTTATAATTTTATCAAAGTATTCATTTTCGCGCCAAAATATTAATTTTCGTGCTTGTCTCCCACATATTGGGAAGCCATCGGTGCTAATCTATTTTATAACTCAATTTCGTTGCTAATGAGACAAATTTCTATCAAGCCATATGGAACTCTTTAAATTGGCAAAGATGAATCATTTTGTATGCCGAATTTGAACATGAAAAAATTGTATAATATTATAATATGTTATTCAATTCAATTTAATCTTCGCACGTACATTTATACTGTGTATATTTGAAATGTATCTTAAATGAGAACAGTGACGCTCCAAAGAAACATACACTTTTGAATTTATATTTAAATGATAATATATTTATCATCTTATAAATTGTTCAAAAGAAATAATTTTTTTCAATCAATTGCAATTTTGTACTGTATAAAAATATTGAATAAATTTCAATTTCTCTACATATTATATGTGTATAAGATGGCACTTTACAAGTGCAACATCCAGCATTACTATACGTATAATATTCACGGGTCTTATGTGACTTCTAACTGCAAGAAAGAATATTATTTTTAATACATTTGATATGAGAAATAATAGATTCCTAGAAATTATATTCCTAGAAACCTCTTAAAATCTTTTTAAATTGTTGAAAATCTCTTGAAATTATTAGAAACTCAGAGAATCAGAAGAGTGCCTCTGATTTCCTTGACAAGTGGCCACCTAGAGTTTTGGACTTATGTAAGGAAAGTTTTCCAAAATAAAATCACGTCTCAAAAATATCTGAATTTCATTGAAGATTTGATTAATTTGTGAAAGAGTTTCACGAAGGATCACGGAAATTCCAGAGAAGAGGTACAAATTTTAAAGTTTAATTATATTTTTATTAAAACATTCATTCATACAACATTCGTCACATACTTATTTTTAAGATACAGGTACACTATAATACCTTCTTTGCTTACTAATAAGTAGTTTGTATTTTCCAAAATGAACTATTTTATGAACAATTAAATATTTCGTATGCTGCAGTCTTTTATATTAATTTATTTACAAGATAGTATCGCATCTGAAATTTATCATATATTTTTTATTTCTGTATATACGCAATAGAAGTCTGTAAACATATTTTAATGAATGTAATTTAATTTTGGCAATTCTAATTAATTCCTTAAAAGTCACATAGAACACGTGTGTCTTTATATTCTACAACATCAATTATATATATGAAGTAAAGGAATATGTGTATGTACATTGGGCTTTGTACATAATACTTAATACAGTGTTCATTTTCATTATGATATATTACACATTCACTGTCTTTCATACTCTCACAACAAGAACAAGAACAACTATTTAAAATCTTTTTAAATCTCAGTTACCTATTTATTGTACTGTGATTCGGTTTATAAGTTTATATCACACGTATTCGAGTTTGACATGAAAAAATATGCGCGTATATTCATTATGCGTAAGCGAGAACAACGCCTTATAACATTTTGAAATCATACGGAATCCTGAATGTAATCTTTGTAACTGCACGAGGCATTCAAAACAATACTATACAAATAAGATAATATACATTATTTATATTTTTACTGTTTACGATCTCTCTTGATCTTAATAACAGTAAATTGGTATTTATTCTAACTTCTGTAATGACTTAGATGCATTAAAATCAATATCGTAAAATGAATTTTAAAAATTCGTTATTTAATTAAAATGATATATTAAATATACCAAAATAATTTTAAACAATAAAAATTTAATAAATTGTAAATAAAGTGTCATCATTCATAATGACAAAAAATTTTTTTTTTAAAACTATTAACTCATATAATAAAGTCAAACATTTCGATATTCAAAGTTGCTTTTTTGATTATTTTGTACTTGCTAATTAAATTAGACAAAAAAACAGAAAGAGATTTAAAAGTTATTGTAACCAATATAAACTGTCAATATTATATATTGATATATAATTGTAAACTATATAAACTATGTCAATAATATTATTTTTTTAAAGAAGGTTCTTTTGTTAAAGTGAAATTGTTCGCGAAGCTACAATACATGCATTAGAATATATCTCAGATTATAATTAAAATAATTCTTTTTTTTTTAGCTTCAACATTTAATAGAATAAAAAAATTGGATATATCCCATTTTGTTTAAATTGAATTTAAAAAAAAGTTTCAAGCTATTATTTTTAACTTGGATGTTACGAATGTAATTTTTTGTTACTCTTTAACACAAAGTATCTGGTGACAGCGGCGGGATTGGTTCTGATTATGATTCTCGGAATATTTGTTTAAGATTTCAAATTTTTAAAAGCAATTCAACTATTGTTCGTTAATTAATTTTTTTTATCTACCTGACTTTAGTTTTTTTTAGGCTCCTGATGTCCAGCATCTATAAATTTAATTTAAAACTGAAAAACAAAAGAAGCAAAAGTGCTTTTCGCTTGGTCAATATTTTTTTTCTTAATTAATCCTAAAATCAATTGTTGTCACAGTCTTGTCCTAAATAAGTGGCAGGTGTGTTTATAAAGTATTCACATTTTGTATACACCATCGATTAAACTGATGGTGTATTTTAAAAAATTGAATATTTACGCGCATAGCTACTGCGTTACGTTTTTTCCTTACTTATTATCTAATATTAAAAGAAAATTCGATGACTATATATACCATATATATATACAGAGATTTGCCCAACTTATTTGAAATGTTATGAATTGCTAGAAAAGTTTCACTATATTTATTTCACTATAGTTCGTTCACTTCATTCAAATTCGTTCGCTTTTTATTATTCATGTTGTGTTTTATTACGCGTATATACACCGACCATTTTATCACTTAGTTCCGAACTTGCTTTACCAAAGTCTTACGATTATTTCAATATTTTCTGAAGAATATTTAACCTTCAGTTAATATTTCTAGAAGTAATCGTTTCAAGCTGTCTAGTCCAGTGAGGAATCCACAATCGGGACCTTGGTGGACTGTTGAATTGGAATTTGAGTTGGAAGCTGTGGCTAAACCAGCAGTATGACCAAAGGTGGTGTGAGCAAAATCTATCATTCGTACGTCGACATTTGGGCAATGCCCATCGGTCAACTTTTGCTCGCTTTTCACTCTCAGTCTTTTAGAGATACTGCTATGTTCCAACAACTCTTCTTCGAGACATTCTTCGCTTTTATACAACTGCTGGTGATGTCTATGTTTATTTCGTTTAACGGAACACTCCGCCCCGATTTCCAAATCTGAACTCGTATCTTCTGAATGAACAACAGTATGCTGCCCGCAGCAATATTCATCACCGCTACTGTTGCTACTACTACTGTACGCCAACCAATTTTCGTACGGACAGCTGGTTGTTTGGACGACGGTGTTTAACAAATTGGACGGAGGATCCATAAATACAGTTTCCTCACTGATAGGATAGAATCCTGTGGAAGTTTTGGCCCCCCTTGCTGCAGCTTCGCCGAATCCTCTATGAAAAGTAGCTTCGCTTACTTCCTCGTGTGAAGATAGATTATAATCCGTTGAATTGTTACTCGTGTCCGCATCGTAACAGGTATCTGTCCCATGTGCTATAGTTTCCACATAACTCACGTCATTGGATTCATCTTCTACTCGAAGGGTTGGTGTTGTATCCGAGTAATCCTCCATTTGATAACCCTCATACACTATTAAAAGCGAGCTATAAATAAAATCCATATTCTGTTGTTAGAACAATATTACAAAATGCCTTTTTATTTTTTAAGTAGATTTTTAATTCTTCGTTTTATGCAAAAAGTATCGAAACTAAATTCGTTTTCTCTCTGTACGCAGTCTTATATTTGAAAAAAGATTAGCGCTACAGAGCGAAGAAATATTTATCGATAATTTTCGTTGAGTAAAATGAAGAATAGAATTTTGAGCTTCACATTTGGGTCCAATGCCCTTATGGTGCATTTATACCTCTGTCTACCTGCCCGACCGGTGCAGATAGAAAGTAGAGATAGAGAATGAAAAATTGGACAAAAAGAACTCTCTATCTCTTTTACTCTGATGTACCTTTTACCTGCACCGGTTGGGCGGACAAAGGTATAAATGCATCCCTAACAGCCAAACAGAAAAGTTGGTTTCAATACGAAGATTCTGATTGGTGGAAAGGCAGACAAATTTGTGCTACTGGTAGCCCAAAATGCAATTTTGACAAATTTTAATAATTAAGAATAATATTAAATACTTACCAAGAGTAAAATCGGTAACTACTTTGTCTTTCAATAGCACGGCGTAATTGGTCTAATCGATTAATTACCCTTTGGATAACTAATGTGCGCAAGCAAAATCCGTTGTGAAAAAATCTGTATAATGCAGCTTTAAAACCTTCTTCATTTAGCTCTCTTCCCCAATATTTATCGCGCTTTACATAATGATCGCTGTCTGCTTGATAAACCTAAACGAATTAAACATAAGAAATATTTTACACTTTTTTTTTCAATTTTTTAATTGTGACATGCATGCGATTTAATCCTTAGCTCCATGGCGTATTTCTTCCTACAGTTTCACACATTGAATGCTACGAAGTTTTAGTTAGATTTTTTTTCCAAAAAGTAAAACTTCCCGTGGAAATTTCCAGGTAAGTAACATTGGTTACCCATCTGGGTTAACCGCTGGATCAAGCTAGATACGAGATACCACGCAACATGATTCCAGCATGCTTTGAAAGAGTATCTCATATTTTTAAAAAACATGGTGATCTATGCGTTCACAATTCAGTGATTGCATATGAAGGGGATATTATCTTCTGAAGATGACAGCCATTCTTGGCATAATCCAGCGGTTGTACCAGTGCCAATATTTTTATAAATTTA
This sequence comes from Synergus japonicus, assembly GCA_900474275.1. Lineage (NCBI taxonomy): Eukaryota > Metazoa > Arthropoda > Insecta > Hymenoptera > Cynipidae > Synergus > Synergus japonicus. The sequence continues at coordinate 68,056 of UCOH01011974.1, forward strand.
TCAGCCATTCATTGTTTAAACATTTCATTTGAGAGTTGTAACAAACCTGCATGCCACAAAGTCTGACTCCTAACGATGCGGAAGTGCTAGCAGCACATTTGGCGATCTGCTTACTGCGCTTCTCAGCAGATGCATCGTCTCCATGCTGCCTGGTCCCCATTTTTAAATCTAAGATGCATGGATGAGAATACTGAGACGTTATGTTTTCCAGTAATAAAAAATCTAATAATTTGGTTAAGGAAATAAATAGTATTACATAGTATACCTTCTAGAATTCACAAGAATATAATTAATTATACAGTACAGGCCAAAAGTTTGAATACAACTATTTTTCGATGAGGTGTTGGAGCCAAGTTCTAATCTAAAAATTCGATTTCTTCATTTTACTCAACAAATATTAAATTTTGAAGTCTGATTTTGAATTCTTCATTTTATGCAAAAAGTATTGAAATTAAATATTTTTTCGCTCTGTATGCAGTTTTATATTTGAAAAAAGATTAGTGCTACAGAACGAAAAAATATTTATCTATAATTTTCGTTGAGTAAAAAGGAGAATGAAATTTTGAGCTTAACACTTGGGTCCAACGCCCTTAAACTTTTAACTTTTAGTCTATTATAAGTTAGTTCGTTAAAAAAGGTTACATTGCTTGTTATTGGTTGAAGAATCTAAATGTGTTGTAGATTTTAAGACGTCGACAGAACTGTTTTTACGATGAATTTTCATTCTGAAAAATATAATTTAGAGTTTCACCCTTAATTAACGAATACATTAACTTGTAGTAAATATATTGCAGCATAACTTACCGTAAGACATCATCTCTCTTCCTTTTTGTTGAGCCTTTTCCAGGCCGAGCTTCTTGATCTCTGAAACTAGGACTGTAACGCTTGTCAAGTTTGACTTCGCTGCTACTGGATGCCTGCATTACACCTGAAACACCAATATCAGAATTAATTCAATATTCCTGAAATACAAGTGTGTTAATTGTTATTGACAGTTATGTTCAATTTGATAGATACTTCCTATTTTCGACCTACTCATCACGAAAGATTTTCTCAAATATTACACGAGATTATTACTCTTGAATTTCCTTAATAATATGAACCGAGCTATAAAATATGATTTGATTGTGATTAACTAAAAATTTAATAATTGATACACTTCATTGTTTCTTTTGATAATATATATTACCAAGACCAGTCAAAATAAATATTAGAATATATACTGCTGAGATTCACTACAAAAAGCCAAGCAAGTCAATTTTTACTTTTGTGTAAGAGTGACGTTCTTGAGTATATTAAAAATACTTGCTTAGCCTAGTGTATAATAATAGTAATAAAAATAATAAAGTTATATGCAGAGGCGCCGACTCTGTTTTGAAATCAGGGAGGGTTTAAAAAAAAAGTCTGATCAAATATTTACTTTTTCTTTATTAGATTTAATTTCATTCCTATTTCTCTTTTCTCCACTAGGTAACAGTCTATAATTGATGGTTTATATTGTACGGAAAATCTTAATATTCTCAATATTGCATTTTAACAGATCGGCACCTCTGAATATAATACAGTTTACCTCAGCAAATAGTGTATGTATGAATGAATGTGCACAAGAAATCAGTGACTGTTGGTATTAGATTTTTTTTTATGAATAATAATCAATAATTTAGTATTAAGAATTAAATAAATGATTTTGACTACATTCTGCTTACGGCGAATCAGTCATCACGAATATACGTCTGAGTAGCGAAAAGATATCTGATTTTCAGAGAGCTAGTATCACATGACGGAATATATTGGTGATCAGCAACAAAATACAAACCCCGAGCATTGGCCAAGGAGAAGCAAATGGAATGTGTTCAGGGCACTAGTGGGTCTGCGAGCAGGCCATGCCTCGATTCCCAGACACGAATCCTTGTGACTATTGGCTCTGGGGATACTTAAAAGAAAACGGTTTTTTGCTAGACAATCATCAAACATAACGATTTGATGCATTTAGTTTTCATATTAAGATCCATTTCCCGAACTCAGAATGCCCCAATATCACAATAATCTCCTCTCTTTACTCATATATAATATTATAAAATATAAAGTAACTAGAAATACCTAATAATTAACTTTTTAACGTGGCATACCTCTATATAGGTTTACAGCGTAGTACCCATGTCAGTACATCTTATCTGTTAATTACGCACTTGTATACTGTTACATGCTGTTGAGTTCTGGCTTAATTGGTTTATCGATGACCGAAAAAGTGGACCATTTTAATAAGAGGTCGTAATTATGTATTTCAGTCTCTTTTAAGTCAATATTCTGTCAATATAATTTATTTTTTGTAAATATAAAAAACACTCTTAGCTTTATTTTAAAATATTGTAATTTAAATTCGAATTAAAGGTGTTGGAGCCAAGTTCTAATTTAAAAAGTCGATTTCTTCATTTTTCTCAACAAATATTAAATTTGGAATTTTTCCCCTCTGTAGAATTAATCAATTTTTAATTAGAATTATGCGTACAGAGCGAGAAAATATCTAATTGAAATATTTTTTAAGTAAAATGAAAATATTCAATTTTGAAGTCAGATTTTGAATTCTTCGTTTTATGCAAAAAATATCGAAATTAAATATTTTTTCGCTCTGTATGCAGTCTTATATTGAAGAAAAGATTAGTGCTACAGAGCGAAAAAATATTTATCTATAATTTTCGTTGAGTAAAATGGAGAATGGAATTTTGAGCTCCTCCTCCTTCGCAAGGGTTTCTCTAGTCACAGAGCTCATAATCTTACTCAAAGTTTTCTTAAGGGAATATTCTGCCTTAAAAGATCTGAAAAATGGATTTGTTTCATTGTTTAAATCAATAGATAAACTATCCAAAAATATATTCACAAAGTTACAGAGACCAATTCTAAGTTCACCCAGAATTAGATCCAAAATTTTTTTGGACCTAATAAAGCAGGATACCCCCTTAATTAATTCTAAAAATAATTATAAATAAAATATTTTCATGTATTATGGGTCCACATTGTCGATCGCATTTTAAGGGTTCAGTGCTAGAAGGGGACTACTAGCTTAGATGAAAAACACGAATTTACAGAAAAATAGCAATAATAAGCATATGGCCGTAAGTCATATTAATAATAAATAATCTAATTCTACACAGTCATAATGGTTTAACTATAATTATAAATTTATTAAATTAAAAAAACTCTCGCACTTATGACTGTATGGAATCGGTTAATTATTGAAAGTAAGTTCGATTTGGGCGATGGAGAAGTGAGCCATAGATATCTGAGTATATATACTCTGTAAAAAAGGATTCCATTAACATTGATTAACTGCAATTGAGAGGGTGACGATGATTTATAGGTTTGAAGTTCAATGCATTTAATCTGGTTTAATGGTCTATCATATAAAAGTAATTTATGGGTATTAATCGTTGAATTGTATATTTTCATTGATTTAAGGCAATATAAGGGCTCACTTTTCACCTGTCCTTTGCGTTTAGCTTTATTTTCGTTGTGAAAGCCTTAAAATGTAACGAATAGTGTTAACAATAAGTGAAAGAAAGAATAATATAACAAAATATTAGTATAATGTGCAAAACCACATGTTGGGCGGACTCAATGTCATGACTGATTCAAAAATATTGGGATTTGAAATCTTGGTGGCGCTAAATGATGACAAATAAAAAAGGAGTTAATTAGAGTAGAAAAATTTTTATTACAATTCTTTTGATAGCTGAAAACACTATTTGTATTTTGAATTTTTACCGCTTTTCAATATTACTATACAAATCATAACTTTAAATAAGTGCAATCGTTTCCGTCGGAATACAAATTTATAAATATGTAAATTATAACATTATAAATATGTATAATAATTGGACAATGTAATTGAAAAAAATTATAAAATTGTGTTTATTATCATTTCACATATAACAATAACAAAAACAACTTACTTATTTATAAATATAACTAAGTGCGTAAAAGGAAACAAGTTAAATTAATTTTAGAATAAGGGTGATTAAAAAAAACTATGCCTTTGTCCTTTACAACGGTAGATTTTCATTATATTTTTCTTTTTAAATACAAATAATGTTTTAGGAAAATAATAAACAAAAGTAAAAGATGTAAGTTAAATGCGTTGAAGGATAAATTGTCCTGAAAAAAAGATAAATTTAGAGCGCACACAAGATTATTTAAATGCATTATTGAATCTTGTAATTGGCTTGCATATATTTATGTAGAAAAATAGTAAACTAATAAAATTAATAAATTAGCTTACCTTTAAATTTTGGGACAAACATTTGTATATCTTGTGGAATGTTTCTGTAGAAGTCTAATTCTCTGCAGTTCAGTGGCTTGCAAATTGTATTCTGGTTGAGAAGTAGTAATCTTGTATGACCACCGACCTGTTATGAAATTAATATATAATTATAAGTTAAAAGGCCGATAATGAGTCAAAAAAAAACACCTGAATCATAAAATATATTTTTAATGTCAGGCGTTTCATTTAAAGACGTGATAATATCATAATCTAGAATAGTATATTCACCAGAGGAAAATTCGATTTTTACAAGAAATGTGAAAGACGTTTAGAGATAAGAGATGTCGCGTCGCGTGTTTTGAGAGTTTGTTATCATTTACACACATTAGGTACTGTTTGTTACGAAAAGCAATAACAAAGATCCCTGTCAAGATATTGATACACCTGATTTGTTAGAACTTTAAACAAACCTATTATCTTCTATATCAATACTCATATCCAAGATACGCAGATTTTTTTGTCTAATCCTTTAGCACAAAGAGATTAAAAGTTTCCATTCACATTTTTTTTCCATTTCCGCATGTAACATTCGCTGCTTTTTAATATATGCAAAACAATATTTTCATAATAGTGTTACGTATTGCTTCTTCGCTAAAAAGTAAGGACAAAAAAAAACAAATAACAACAAGCTTTGTTTATTGTTTATAATCGCAAAAAATTGAAATACATATTTCAAAATTATTGTCGTTTACATCTCTTGCAATGCAATGCAATCAGTAAGATCACTAACTGAAGGGAGAAAAGAGTAAAATTGTCTGTCAACGATGTGGATTTTTCTACTTACTTTTAATGTATCTACATTCGTGTGAAACAATGGATGAAAGACGTGACCCACTTACGAAGCATTCGCGTGAACCACCTATGTATGTGTATTAGAAAAGACAAAAAAAATGAGAATTTAAGAATTGATTTGCAAATACCTGATTATTAAGTGGATGTAAAGCGACTTCCTCGTCATTGTCGTGGAGGAAAGTTGACGAAAGTGGTGAAGTATTAGTGCTATGGCACTGCGTTTCAGCTTCTCCCATACCCCAAGCAGCCCTCAGGTATACCATGCCCGCGTACGCCTTTACGGATAAAATCCAGTTAAGCACTATATTGCTATAACACTTTTCTAATTTATCACTGGCGATAGAAATGTATACCGATTCTTGAACTCCAATGTGTGTACAATCTCCGTAGAAGTGTCAAACGACGTATATGATGTGTAGTTGCAAAAAAAAGGAAACAGAAAAACAGTTCACTTTTATACAACTTGATTTCCTTGACCACGATCGAAAAATTAAAATGATTCAGAGCTCGAAAAAATACGTATGTAGTGTTCCACGAACTGAGCACACTGTCTGTTTTGACACTTATTATTCTTATTAGAATCCAACAGTCGCAGTTGATAGCATCACGATGTTGTTAAGTATTAACCATTATCGCATCAACATCAGCTGTAAAAGCTGGTTATAGATCATAAAGGAGTAGACTGGAGTAGACGTTTGTAGACGATTGACGAGTAGTAGTGGCTAACATCGAGGATTCAATCAGATTCAACAGTACCAGCAGCAGGAGGGGCGTAGTGGGGAACTTGGAGTTACTTATCGAAAGTGATGGAAAGAAGAAAGAGTAGTAAGTGTGCACACCAAGAACCCCAGAGTTGTCTGGAATCGTATGGAATTGGAATTCTACGAGTCACAGCTCCAGCCTTCACCAAATGTGTCGGATTGTAGAGGTTGGTAGAAGTGTTTTATTTAAATCAGTTGAGAGCACTGAGCAGGGTGGAGGAGTGACGTGTCACTCGACTTGAAATTTCTCACGCATGTATAAGCTGAAGTCCACATGTCGGCCGAGTGCGACGCATGCGTAGTTGATTCAAGAATACCTGTTTTTTGTCGAAACTTTGTCCAAACCATTTTTGTCTAAATCCATGATCAAAACTTAAATAGAAATGTCAGATGTCAGTTGATAAGTTCTGTCACTCCTGTCAAAGTCCAGTGCATCAGTGCATGTCCTGTGACCTGTCTCACCTGTCATCAGGTCACACTGGTTCTGCTTCATGAGTCAGTCTTGTACAATTGTCTACAGTCGTTTATGATCCATGTTATTTGACTGTTTGTCTGAATTGCATTTACTATGGAGTATCTGTACTTCAAATTGTTCAATTGTTTTCAGTATTTGTTGACAATTACTATTACTACTTTTATGACAATGATTACATTTTAAATAAGTCTCCCACTGTTCAGCATAGTTTGGAATTAAAAGTGGAGTGATTGATTTTGTACAAATGAGTCAATCAAATCAGATAATATTGTGCTCAAGTTTCTCTTGTGCAGTTTTGTGTTTAATAACTCAACAATGGATTGGTTTATCATCCTTGCCGTTTTATTTGCCAATAATATGGGCTATTACTGTTACAATTTTGTCAACATGGATCAGCTGCGTTATACTCAGACTTTCCTTAAAAGCTAATTCTCCAGTAACATTACAACCTTTTTCGAGATGGTTACGAAACAAGGTTGAGTTTTATCTGAAATCTAATTTAGCGCAAAATGAGATGTGTTTGTCGAATAAAAGCTCGAATACAGAAAGCAACACAGAAATAAAATGTGATGAATTCAATAAGACTCTATCGTTTAGGTCCAATAAAGATTTGGAACACTTAGGTAAAATAAGGAACGATATATATGCAAAGTACATTCAAATATGGTACACAAATATAAGTCATGATGAGAGATTTCCAGAGGAAGCTAGAGACTTATTGCTAAAATTATCAATACAATTAAATCGATGCGTTACCTCCATCGATAAAGTTAGACTTGTCGAAAAATTAGCTGGCGTACTACTTTTACACCTAAAAGAATATCGAAGGTAAATTACTTTGACATATTGCATTTATTTATATAAAATAGAATAAAAAAAATTGCAAATATATTTTACAGAGCGCTTCGTCGAGTAGAGAAAGGACATGCAGTTAATGTCGAGGAAGCATACCGATGCTCTCATCCTGGTTCTCGAAGTGCTTTAGCACTGGAATATACCCTTGGTCGATTGATTACTGTCATAGCGAGAGAATTTTTACAATGGGAACTGAGTAGTTCATTGCCTTGCAAACTCTTGTTATCTATTTTGTCCAAGAGACTCTTGACAATGCTTGAGATAATGTCTTCTCCAATCTGGATTTTAAATCATCTTACCCAGCTTAATTCCACAACAGAACACCAGATTCAAACATCACCATCTACTACAGATGTAATGAGCTATTTTTAATTTAATTTAATTTTACTTTTAACACGATAATGATTTATTGCCCTACAAAAATCTTATATTGCGTATATTTGATTGTAGAGAGTCACTGTTCCGTCAGCACTCAGTGATGGTATAGCATCTGCCACCGCAGCAGCAATAGCTCGACCTTTAACGAAACTTGATTTTACACCTATACCAGAAGTGAGAATAGAGGCGAATAATATAGATTCCGATACTGACAAATCTTCATTAAGTTTAGAAATTCCTATCAGCAGTCATCGATGTCTTTGGGGTGATTCAGGAATTTCAGAAGTTGATTCTGAAATGGATGATGATAGAATATCTCCAGTCTATGAAGAACCAACTGATTTTGCTTCAACTATTGCTAGACTGAGAAATCTCTTGCAACAAAAATCTACTGCTACAACACCCTTGTATGTTTTCTTAAAAAATTTATTGTACATGACTCAATTGACTTACAGAAAAACTTAGAAATGAAATACAATCTATGATTCTGCAATGTTTTAGGCAGCCTGAAGAAAAATCTTATGTAATTGTCGAGGAAAGTCAATTTACAAATCTAGCTATTCCGTGGACTGAATTTTACACAGCACCTGATGGATCTCAGCAACTTCTTTATTGTATTCAGTTTGATGATGTAGAACAGCATGGAGTTGATACGTTTGAAACAACTACAGCTACAGTTCGACGCCAGTATACTGATTTTGCGCAACTACATGCCAGTTTGGAAGAAGTAAGGAACAATATATCTATATCTATATATATCACAACATATCATAATATATTCATAAACATTTATGAATATTTTTCCCATTCTGTAACAAAAATTTACATTTTTCGTTATTTGCACTAACAAAATCGACAAGCGGTTGGTCATATCGATAAATACAAGGTCAAGTACAATTGTTTAGTGACTTGAGGTTTTATTCTGCAAGTAATTACAAGTTTCAGTCGCCAAAAACTTGTTCTTTAATGAAATCCATTTATTTAGAATTCTCGTTTCTGTAGATATAACCGAAAGGTTCAGCTGAGTTAGTTAAACATTTTTTAACTATATATAGATTCCAACTCTCTCGGGAATTATGGCCGACATAAAACTTCCGGAAGGCGGTAGGGTTGAAATGGAGAATTATTTAAAAACATTGTGTGTGAGTCTAAGAAATGATGCTCCGACACAATTACGCCGCTTTTTGCGACCTAGCAGTGGCGTTGGTAAAAAAGCGGATGTTGTGGCACCTCGATTCGATCGATTTTTGGCAAAAACTGTAAGCGGTGTGTTTAACACACTAAAAACGGTTGTACCGGGTTTCGAAATGGATCAGGAAGAGGAAAATGTACCTTTACCTACCTTAATGCCGCTAGCAGATATTCCATGGAGATTTGTAGAAGACATTAAATCCGTAAGTGTTCATATAGGTAAAAAATGAAACTGCCATTGTTACTAATAAAAACATTTTTCATGGCAGAAAAATTTGGAATTTGACTTAGGCCAATTAGTAGCTGACAGAACTGAATACTGTTCCGTTGATACAGCATACGAGGCTGTTGATTCTGTTGAGGGAAGCGGAGATTCCGAACTTTTGGCCCATTGGTCAGAAACAATGAATGCAACTTATGACGGTATTGTGAACTTTATTATTCACATTCAAAGAATACCACGAGATAAGAAATTAAATACCACTTTGACAATATGTCTACATTTAAATGAAATTAATTGTTTCAGAGGAGTTAGATGAATTGGATTCTAATCTTTCATTAACAAGTGCGGGCATTGATTTGACGTGCGAGATTCTCGCAGGTATAAATAGCAATAATGCATTTCAACAAGAAGGAGTAATAAGATGGTTTAAGTTACTATTAGGAAATATTACTGAATCTTTACTGCAGGTAACCATCATAAAATTGATATGAGTGTATCTTCCTTATACAATGCAGGCCAAAAGTTGGTAATCATCTGTTTTTCGATGACCTTTTAAGTTCTCTTATATTTAATTACATCAAGGATTAAATTTTGATAGTTTTTAACTTACTTAAATAAAAAAATGTAATCTTTGATGTAATTAAATTTAACAGAACTTAAATGATCATCGAAAAACAAATATGTATATTCAAACTTTTGGCCTGTACTGTATATGGAATCGAATAAATATTCAACTATTTATTTTAGGATATTGTTTGTTGGTCCTTCGATCACTGTGACGTCTTTCCAATAAAATCCTCCGTACCGTTAGATGAGAACGAAGATTCCATTGAGTCTCTGCAGGCGAAATTACTCTCATTGTTGCAAAATAATATCCCTAATTGTGTTAAGTTAATTGTCGGAGAGAATGATACCAAAGAAATGTTAAAATTTATTATACAATCGCTGGAAGTGAAAAAAATCAATAAGGATTTGCATTTACAAATGTTTGATGTCTTCGCATCGCAGATGTTAGCATTTTGTCGATTGAACCAGCAAAAGCTATAAGCTCCCAGACTATTAAGTATTAAATTAACATTTAAATATATTTAAAGTACTATTCGTACATTGAAAAATCTTACTTTAATGTGATTCTCTTAAAATTGCAGTGTCTTAATTTGTTTCACTTGCAAATACGAATTATATAATAAATATTAGAATATTTTTCGACTTTTTTCTGATAAATAAAAGTAATTATGTAAATAAGTGTTGTGAATACAGTATTTATGTTTAATATAAATCGTGATACTATGTTTTGTAACAAAGATCTGTATGAATCGTCAGAAACTGAAATAAATATTCCATGTAATGTTAAATGAATTCAGCCTTTTTAAATTTTTTTAATCTTTTATCTAATGATAAAATTATATATATAATATGAAATCATTGCGGAATTCATGTGCTAACACTATCTTATTTTTTTCAGAGCGGAAGTAAAACGCGAAAGATCTTGAAAGCAGGAAGTGTTATCGGATTCAATGAACGATCTATAATTTTAAATTTATATGCAACATGATTTTGTGGAAAGCACGCGATCTATAGGCTGCTTATCCTTCGATCTGCGTTTCTTTATTGCTTCTTTTAACCAAATCGATGCTACATGGCTCTGATTACTTTTACATTGAGAAACTTTCTGTGGAATAATTACTAGTCGGATCAAAAGTTCTTTACTTTCTAAACTATTTAATACTATTTAAGAAGTATAGAGAGAATCAAACGTTGGAAATAAATATTCCTATTCTGATTATGTAAACTAATATAGGTACTTTGCTCAAGAACAATTCACGTGAAGAAACCTGTAGAGGAAATTGGCGAAGGAACTTGTACGTATCATATGTTCTTACAAAGCATTTAAAACGACTGAAATTCTATTTTTACTTCCCGCAGGGTCTCTAACTCTACATTGTATCTCTACCTGTATTGTGAGGTAATTACCCTCTTTTATCATCAGTTCAGGTACGTAGTTAATATGTTTACGCCTTAACTTAATAACAAGTATAAATACTTTAGAAAGGTAAGGAAAGGTTCGGTAAAGAATTCCTTTACTTTTTAATTTTTGTGTATGGGAAAATATTTGAGACAACGTTTATATCTTGTATAAGAACAGTAGTAGGTTTTTATAGGTGTTTAATTAAATTACTGTAAATTGGTGAACACTCCTTCCCTGTCTAGAAAAATTCAATAATATTTATTCTATAATATTCCATCTACATATTTAAAACATCCATCTATATACTCAATGATACATTTAAGGACGTTGGACCCAAGTCTTAAGCTCAAAATTCCATTCTCCATTTAACTCAACCAAAATTATAGATAAATATTTTTTCTCTCTGTAGCGCTAATCTTTTTTCAAATTTAAGACTGCATACAGAGCGAAAAAATATTAAATTTGATCATTTTTGTATAAAACAAGGAAAATCTAAAAAAAAATCTAACTTCAAAAATGAATATTTTCATTTTACTTAACAAATATTTGAATTAGATATTTTATTCGTCTGTACGCATAATTCTAGTTACAAATTTATTAATTCTACCGAGGGAAAAATTCCAAGTTTAATATTTGTTGAATAAAATGAAGAAATTGAATTTTTCTATTAGAACTAAAATTGGTGTTACTATATGCAAGAATTGGTGAATATTTTAAATAAGATCAACTGTGTGTTATTTTATTTTTTATGTAATGGGCATACTTGAAACTCATGTTGTAAACTATATGCTTGTAGTCCACGCATTTATATATTTTGTTACCGAAAGAACAGTCTACATGAAGTAACGATTTCATTACTATGGTTTCGCCGAAACGATAAACAAATTACTATAACAATACCAATGCCTCGTCTTGGCTCACATTGGTTCGGAAATCGAAGTAAATTTAGGGTGCGGCAAACTTTTGTCCAGTTTTGTAGGATTTTATAACTGTTGCGCCACTAGGACGCATTCTCCTGGGCCTCAGGGTCTGATATACCTGAGGCATACTTGTTACCGCAGGCGAATGACTTTAAAAGTAGCCGTCATTACAGCGTTAGCCAATTACACCAAGTCGGCTCCTGCCTATATAGAAGACCTGCCGTCTGGGGCACCAGATTTCTTCGTCAATATCCGCCGCAGAAACTTCATTCGCATCATGAAACTGGAAGTGAGTGTGATATATCTACCTACCTGAGTTACTCCTCGTTTCTTCGCCAGTTGGGACTATCAGCGTCTTACAAAAATCTTTATTCTAAATATTTCGGTAAATTTGTGAATAAATTAAAAAAAAAGAGTAAAACATTAATTCGAATTCAATCGGATAGAAACTTCGGATTAATTCGGTTTAAAAACTTTATTCGGATGTGCCTCAGATTCGTTTGGATTCATTCAGTTTGAAATAAGTTCTGTGGATAAGCCACGGATTCATTCGGATTCAAAGTTCGGAATCAGTCGGATTAAAAACTGGGATCGGATTTCTGTTGTCTTAATTGGTTTTAATATCTTCAATTCCAGTGCAGTGAAAGTTGATGATTTACCGGTGATGCTGGTTGATAAAGTTATTAAGACAATTTAATACCGGGTTTGAAAGTAACAAGATATTAAAGTCATAATTCAGTATTATTAATTTTAAAGTATGGGTTTTAATGTTAATAATTTTAATTAGACGAGTACACAAGAAGAGTCGTAATGATTGATGAAGTTTTAAGAAATACTTTCTAATGGTGTTACTGATGGTACTTAGTGATGGTTTTTATGAGATAATTAATTGTATGTGAAAACTGTTTCAGGTGTTTTTGGTCTTTTTCTTTGCGGTCTTGTGCTTCGCCCAAGACGAGTCTAATTCTCAACGCTCCACACGCACACCACAGGGGCACATTGTGTACAACGACCCTGACGGTAAATATCAGATTGACCAAAACTAAATCTATTAATTAAATTTATTTAATACCTACAATATTAAAAAAATTGTATCTTTTAGGTCATACTGTTAGCTGGAAGCTCTTCGCCCCCTACACTCAATGGCGGTCTCACCTGGACAGTATTCAATCTGATGACAAGATTGCTCAGACTGAAACAGTACCAGAGCCTAAAGTGGCTAAACCTCAAGAGCCAAAACCAGCGGAAAAGCAGCAGCAGCCACAACAGCCGCAGCAGCAATCACAGATTGAAGGACCTGTGCAGTATCAACCTTATTCGATGGTGCCAAATCATATAAAGCAACTCATCTTCAAAATGTACGAACCTCAAGGTCCTTACGTTGATCCAAGAGTCTATATTTACCATATGCCCCTTGAGACTCAAAGTGATGATCAAGCTAAATCAGCCCAACCTCAAGCAAGTCAACCTGAACAAGCCGCTGATAGACGTCAGGAATCAGTTCCCCAGGAAACAGAAAACTACAAAGAGTCAGCCCAACAAAGAGTTGCTTATCAAGAAGCAACACAGCAAGAAGCTATCAGTTACCAACAGGAATTGCAACAAAGAACTGCTGCTTCATATCAGTACCCAGTAAGAGAAGGTCATATCGAATATAAAAGCCAGGATTCAGAATCTAAGCCCGCTCAATATGGATCTGTACCCCAACAAAGTGCCCCTCAACCCGAGCTTCCAGCTAAGAATTCTAGAACTGCTCAACACACTGAAGAAACTAAAAATGTACAACATACTCAAGAAAATAGTATGCCTTCCGTACTTCAACAATTGTTGCATCTTCAAGCTCAGACTCCATATTACGTGATTGCTAATAGAATATCTTACAAGCCAAAAAAGATGTTCATACCTAAGCCTATTTCTGAAGATAAAGATGGAGCCTATACTTATCGTACTAAAGTTTATTATTTGCGGGACGATGATGTGGAGCTGGAAGATAAATCAGTTAAGCACATAAAAGAAGATCAACGTCACTAATCCTAGAACTGTCCTATGCATTCATTTTTTAGGTGCGAAAGTAATATTGAACGAAATTGAAAATTTCAATAATATAAGTTAGACCTCATTTTTATGTTTATATACAGAAATCTGCAACTGACAACACCGAATGTAAAATCGAAGGTGGCGTTTTATTAATGGGAGTGTTTCTCATTAATTTAATTTTTACTTGTAAATGTTGTATTTATTCCCCTACAAGGGTTGACTTTGTGCGAGAAATGCATGTAAAATAAAGTACAGTTGATTATATATATATCGTATATTTATTAATAATATAATTAGGTATAAATTTTATTAAAAAGAGTAATACAGTAAATTCAGAAAATATTTTTTTGTATTTTTTAAGGATAATTTTAAACTATATATTTTATCTTCTTAATTCTACTTTTTATGGCTCTCCCAATCTTTAATTTCTACCCCTAAATGTCCCCCAACTTTTGTAAGCCTCCAAATTATCCAAATTTTAAAAATATCTCAAGGACCCTAAGATTTCTGTCTGGCTATGAATTTACTTCTACTACTGAAATCTTTCATTTAATCGCAGAAACCCCGATTTTGAGATTGGCAAGACTGCCTAGAGGGAAAAGTACTTCAAAAAAATTGCACTTCTATTTTGTGTTTATTTAGTATTATTTATTTATTTAGTGTTTATCCAATCAGATTATTTAGATTTCATACAGGAAATTTGAATAAATTTTATTTATATAGAAAATTACAGCTGGATGTTAACGTTACATGGATGAATACATATGAGGAAATGGGGCATTTTTCAAAATTATCCTTATGTAATTGCTAGACACTCCCCTATTAGGATACGATCTACGAATTTTTTTTACTATAAATCGCTCTATTGGGATTTCCTCTCATATCTCAATAGTCCATTACAAGCGAGATATTATAACTGATTTCCATATTGGAAACTGTCTCTTGGGGTTTCACTATTAATGACAATTTAGCATTTCTCCAGAACAGGAAGACACTTATGTGCGTGGCCTTCACGCTTCGGAAACGACGTCCCATTTGATATCCACATTACACTTGCACTCGTATAATATGCTGGCCGTGCTCACTTTCATTTTTACTGAACACCACTCGCTCCTACGAGTTAGTTCGTGGAGAAAATTATCCCCGTGCATCAAGATAAGTATAGCAGCAAGAAATACTCAAGTAAATTATCGCTTCGATTGAATAATTTTTATCTTAGGCAATCTAAGAAGATCAGTGGCCGAGGAAAAATAATGTCTTCGGAATATCTAACTAGTTATACAAGATTTCTTATAATAGTAGCTTGGGATTGAAATTCAATCCGAATAAATCCGGAATTTGTATCGGAAGCAAACAGTTTCATTCTGATCTAATCCGAAGGTAGTTTTCAATTCGAATTAATTCAAATGAATCTGAAGTTTTAATCTGAACAAATTCGCTCAATCCGAATTAATCCGTTCTATCCGAATCAATCCGAATGATTATGAAAAATTCGGATTCATTAGGATCGACCGGATTTATTTGGATTGAAAGTTCGGATAAGATCGGAATGAAACTGATTGGGATACAAAATTCGGAATGATTGGGAAAATTTCGGATTGATTCGGATTAGGTTGAAGTTTCAGACGTCTAGTTTGACGAAGTTTTTTTATTTTCTTATTTTTTATATTTATTAGATTAAGAATATCAAACTAAAAGAGTTCCAAAGAATATTTTTTATTTTAATATAAAAAATATAAATAAATTTATTTATTTACTAGCGGAAATTTACCCGGAATTGCCTGGGATTTTAATAGTTTTTAAGTGACAAAGGAATTTCAAGATATTTTAAGGAATTTCATTTAATTTTAAGGAACGTTAAAGAATTTTAAGAAATTTCCAAGAGACTTTAAACAACTTAAAAGGATTTTCATAAGTGTTTAAAATGATTTAAGGATATTCAAGAGCTTTCGCAAGATTTAAAGAGATTTTAAGGGACTTAATCAGATTTTAAGTGACTTTAAGGAATTTCAAGGAATTTATAATAATATAGACGAAATAGAATGAAATCCCAAGAAATATTTTTTAATTATTTGAAATCTTTTAAATTCCATTTTTTTAAATCTCCTAAAATCTCTTGAAAGCTTTTAAAGTCCCTTCAAATTTTTTGAAGTTTGTAAAATTCCTGAATATTACACGAAATCACATAAGATCCTTCAATATTTCTGGAATTCCCAATTTGAAAAAAAATTCCTTGAAATTCTAAAAAAGTCCTCAAAATTACTTAAAACTTTTTGCAATCCTTTAAAGTCTCTTTAAATTTTAAGAAAGCTCTTTAAATTCTGGACAACACTGGGTAAATTTCTGCCAGTCAATAAATAAAAATTTTGAGCTTTGGAAACTGTGGAAACATTTTTTTAAATATTTTTATTTCATTGAATATAAAAATAAAAAATCGTCAGACTAGTCGTCTGCAACTTCAATCCAATTTGATTTGGAATAAATTTCAATCCGAAGCTTTCGCTAGGGTAGCTTGAGTGAAGGAGTTGGTCAAGAAGGGCGTATTTCACATGGGGGTCAGTAAGGGTGTATGTCTCGTGGCTTAAAAAAGGGCGTATGTCTCGTGGGGGTCAATAGAGGTGTTTGCTTTCTGAGATTCAATAAGGTGTACGTCATATGGAGGTCAAGAAGGGCGTATGACTCATAGGGGTCAATAAGGGGTCAAGGATTTATTTACAAATAAAAATAAAAATAGAAAATAAGAGATTGTGTCCATAATTAATAATTTAATTAACTAAGTACTTAATCATAATATCAGTATTAGAAATCATATAGAATCAGAATTTTAAATGTAGAATGTATAAAGTAATAAGGAATTAATTAAAGTATATAAGTGAAGTTTTAAAGACTATACACTATAATATATATATAGATACACTGATAAAGATCTCTTAGCATTGCGGATACGAGTAGGGATCGGTAACTATTACCTATATAGGCTAAAACTGAGAAACTGTTACTATATACCATGGAGATCGCTAAAGTCAACTGAAGAAACTGGAGGTGGTTCACCAACTCACATCCCCACGCCTATAAAGTTGAACTGAACGTCGCGCGCCCGCCTCAGAAAGACTCAACCCTTGAAGATATCTGGACATCGGAATTACAAAATGCTGAAAATATACCAGGTAATGAGACATATTTACTTATTATATATTTATCCTTGCGGTTACAACTTGCAATTATTTGACTCTCTTACAAAATTCTGCTTTATAACTAGCTAATCGTGAAAAATTACCTCTAATACTTCATTTCACTCTCGGTTAATTATGTTCGTTAAAAATAAGTGTATTGTGTCACGCTTATTAAGTTTTATGTACCAAAGTCCGACTAGACTTACTAATATGTCTTGTTAGGTATTCCGAAATAGAATTTAGTACAATATTTTTTTCTACCAGTTTCTTCAATTGAATATTTAACTGTGTTCTAAGATTTTGTGCCAGCAATTGAAAATGAAGAATTTAATCAAGAATTTAATAAAAAATTTAAATCTTAAGATTTATTATTGACAATTTTTGTACTAGAAGATTAATTGCGTGCCTTTTTCGTATCTTTTTTATATAAATGAAAATGTAAATTGAAATTCTGAAGCTTTATCTATTTTTATTCTTCATCTATATCATTAGGTGAATCTTTTTTTAAATACGATAGATAAGATCATGGGTACGGTATGTTGAGACTCAGACTGGAGACTAAAGGCTGAGAGTAGCTTCACCTTTTCCTATAGGATCGGCCAAACCTTGCGCTTTTACCATCGTTTGCTCTTATGTTACTTTACACAGCAACTTTCCATTCTCGAGTCGCTTGTGCGATTGTATAGATCCATATAGACGAGTAGTTTCAACTTAAAGAGATACCTGCATCTATAGTGAGTGAAAAATAATTGCAACACATAAGAAAGGTGTGTGTTGTATCTAAAGATTTTTTCTTCAATTTCCAAGTTCTCGTATTACCACTTTACCAGTTTACCTTTGATCTTTTCTAACCGTTCTCTTTTGATTACCAGTTTTACACTTAACAATTCATTGATTTTTCTTTTACTTTTCTTTTTTTTTTAATGTTGCAGATTATATTCTTGTCCGCCTTGCCCTTCTGCTTAGCCCAGTTCTCTATTCAGGGACCTAGTGATGGAAATCGGCAGGCGCAAGGTCTCAAGTACAGTGCAGATAAAGGCATAGAATATACCGATAAAAGTGGTAAATAACATAAATAAATAAATAAATAAATATATATATAATAATTATCTTATTTCAAACATTAAGTACGATTATTATTTGAATTTTCTTGAATAAATTGAAAGTGGCCACTAGTGGGTCGGATAAATTTAAAACTTGTAAGTATAGTTAAAAAATAGTCAACATAAAAAAGGCGTTGACGCAAATTTACTGCCTGATTTACTTTTGACGTAATTACTGATTTACAGAAAATACTAGTCTTTACAGAAAATTTACTTTTTTCGTCTAGTTAGACAGTATAACTATAATCCCAGTCGCCATACTTAATATTATTAGCAGCAATTATTGTTTTGAAACATTCAAGTAGTGCAGATATTCCCATGCTCGTAATAACACCAAAAATGATGATAATTGTTGAAAACTTTGACGGTATCCAGTATGAAATATTACTTACGAGGAACTGCAGACTAGTACCTAAGTCGTAAATACCTGAAATAGTTTACGACCGTAAATTGAGCGATATGGCGTTTTTAGGTGGCAATATATTACGAAACAGTCAAATTATTTAATTTCTTCAAATAGTTTGTTCTCACAGTGGAGAATAAAAGATAATTCGATTCGTAATTTTTCCCCTGCTGTGTATATATATTATGTAAGCCTGGGATTTTCTAATTTCACACTTTCTTCAATTTTAGCATCATTGGGAGCAGGAGATTTTACAATCCAGGGAGCAACTGATGGAAACAGCAACTTCCATATTCAAGGTGCTTCGGATGCAAATACTGATTTTCAAATTCAAGGACCAGTACATGGAGGTGCCAAGACCTACTTGCAGGATGCTCAGGACAATAGTCAAGGAGCCGTTTATTCAGGCCCTGTTTACCAAGGCGCTGTTAGACAAGGTGCCGTTAGGGATGGAGCCGTTTATCAAGGACCCATTAAGCAAGGCGCTGTTTATGAAGGATCTCGTGCATTGCAATATCAAGATCCAAGCGGTACCTATTTTTTCTCTACTTGTGAATTTTTGACTAAAAGTAGTAATATGTAATGTAGTAGTAGAAATGCAAACTCTGAAAAAAATGGATAATGTGAACTCAATCAACAGGTTTGAGGGTAAACTGGAAGTCTTTTGGACACGATCGCCAAAATTCCCATCCACAAGAGACCGCAGCTCCACAACAAGTTCAGCTACCTCGACGAAGACAACCAGCTCGCCAGCAAAATCATCAACCTGCCCCAGCACATCAACAAGCACCCACACGTCAGGCTCAACCCAATTACACTCCCTTCAGCAACGCTCCCACGCAGATCAAACAGATTTTGGAATATCAAGCCCAGATACCTTATCTGAATTCCATTCCTGAACCATTTAGGTACTGAATCTGATTAATCTTATCTAATCTTATCTTCTCTTTACTCTTTCTGATGCATATGAGTTGATGAAATTGTAACCAATTGATTATGTACACTAGATACGACGCAGAATCTGCTGCTCGGGCACAAGCTGAACAATTCAAAGTGGATTATCCAAAGCAAGTTCAACAAGCAGTGAGAGAACGTCAACAGGCGCCAGCTCAACGACCAGATGAAGGTCAACAGTACCAATCTCGAGGTCAGTATCGATCTAAATACCGCGCCGAGTCGCGACAGAAACGTCAGGCTTATCCTCAACATCAGCAACAGCAACAGCAGCAGCAGCAACCAGACCTCTCACAATATAGAAGAATATCGCAACCACCTGCAGAACCTCAGCCTAGATATTCTACCAATTTGCCTTCACAGATTACATCTCTCTTGAAGTACCAAGCTCAAATTCCATATGACAACACAGCTAATCAGATCAATTACCGTCTGGACAAGCCTTACGTGCCACAACCTGTGCAGCCTCAGCAGCAGCAACAGCATCAGCAGCAGCAACAGCAGCAATATGCACCACAACCGCAAGCACAGCCTGCTCGACCTGAGTATGTTCCTCAGTATCAAGGAAACCCGGGTTATGGACAAGGTCAAACTCAGGCACAAGGACAGTATTATGGGCAACAACAGGCGCAAGGACAGTACTACGGACAGGGTCAGGCTCCAGTTCGTCCTGTCACGGAGCAACAATATTAATTTCATTTGATGAATTATAATCATTTGTTTGAAGATGAAAGAATCTTTGAAGCCGTAAATTTTAATTTAAACCGCGGTAGAAACATAGATTCATCCGAGCAGAAATTAAAATGAGGATCTGTACTAGTTTGTATGAGGTCCCTACTAGCTGAGACGATTTAAGTAGAAATTAGTCCAAGGTGTTATTTCTGCTCTGGATTGATCCCAGTGATTTTATATCTTTTGTACTCGACTACTCGGTTTATTATGAACCATCTAGGATTTAAAACTCGATCAAAATTGTCGTCTCTTATGTAAATTGCAATCTTTGTGTTACATCAATATCGAAAAAATTAATGTAATGGATAACAAATATGATTTTTTAAAAAAACGAGGTTTAAGACCTGGTTTTTGAAAAAATGCTTTTATAGACGATGTAACATATACAGCAATCAACGGTGTGAAAATCCAGATTGTTCTATAGATTATGAATACATTGATGATTATTTTTTCAAAAGTTAAAATTTACGCTGGCGAATGTAAAGTTGCTCACTTGCGAATGGCATTTAACGGTCTAATCGATTTCAACGTATTATCTGCTTCCGGTGGAATTTTCTTGACGTTCTCTTTTTAATATCGGTTTCATCTAGAAAGTGCGAGCATTCGAGTTATACTAGAACTTCTATTCCTTGATTCTCGAGCGCGTTTAATCTGTTAAGGTAACAACTATCGGGAGATATCGAGCATAGTATAAGCCAAGTTACTTTCTGAGGTGGAAGAAAGTGAGCATTTATACATTATGCATGATTATATCAGGTACTGCAATTTTATTCTGCTGTCCTGTTGACCGTCTGGGGCTTCTCTGCGATAATGAAATAGTGAGGTACAAATACATTGTAGTATACTTTCTTCTTATATAATATGTTATGTGTGAATCCGCGGATAGGATTATTAGAATATTAAATACATTTAATACATTTAATAAGCAAAAATTTTAAGACCTACGAAAATCTGAATTCCTGATGTTTATTTGTTTATTGTTCTTAGTGTATAATGCCTTTTTTGAATAAAAAGTGTTTTTTACAAATATTATTTTGTGATTATTGCTCATACAGCACTTCAATTTCAATATTTTGGGATCATGTAAATTTACCGAAGTTGAAAATCCCCTAAATTGAAAAATCCCAAAATTGAAATTTCGACACGTGATATTTTTTTCTTTAATGAATTACTTTTAGTAGAGACGAGTATTACAATATATAAATAATATTTTCTACTGTTGAACTGTAAAAAATCATAATTTAGATCGATTTCTGAAAAGACATTTTTAGAAAACGAACAACTGTTTATTTTTGACCATATTTTTGTTTCTTTAATTGAAGACAATAAAAAACAATTTTATTTACAATGTAGAATATTTTTAGGTCAAAGCGTTATTGCGCTAACGTATAAAGGTACGCTATGTGGAATTTGGGGTACATTCGTTCGATTAAAACAACTATATAAGCAGATTAATAGAGCGTAGGCTGCAACTATTCATTTGATTGCATCAAGCAGGGAAATGAACTCTCTGGCACATATTTAGAACAAACTTGCAGCATTAATAAAATTTTTCACTTAAAATGTTTTTAATAGAAACAGGAATATATTTTTCTTATATATAATTGAGAAAGTATTTCTTTTTCGATTTTTTAAAATAAAACAGCTCTTTGGTTCCTTATTAAAATAAGTATTTCAAAAATTAATTAGATGAATTTTGTTCTTTAAGTTAACTTTATTAAATCTTTCTTAACTTGCTTCTGTAAAGTTACATTATAGTTAGAAAATAAACACTGAATCGTTAATACATGAAACTTTATATATTCGCTACACACATATGTGAGAAACATTTTTATCATTCGCAGACCACAACTTGGACCCAATCACTTCCTGTCTCCTGCCCCATTCTAACAGGGTATTACATGATCATATGAGCAAGTTAAAAATTTCGAAGCCAACGAACCATAAAACCATGGTGGTGGTTCAACTCGCCCATATAGAAGTGCCAGTTTTCTTAGTGCCGCCAGTTTTCTTAGGTTCCTAATATCGAAATCATCATCAAGCTTGTCACAATGAGATTATTCGTAAGTGCAACTATCATATTTGAAGGAGATCATCAAACTTTTTCTTAACTGCAAGTATAATCATTTACACACGAATTTTTATTTTTTAACGAGGGAGAAAGTCAAGTTGACGAGTTCTTTTTAGGATTCGAGTGGAGATTATACTAACGACACTCGGTAGTACATTTATAAAATATAATTACCCTAATTACGAGAGTTTACATAGTAAATTATAAATTTCCCTGGTCAATACAGAAAAAGTTGTCTATACGTTCCGGTGAATCGTTTCCGCTTATCTGTGCATATAATTATAGTTTGCAAGATACTTTAATGCTACCATACCGAATTTTTGCAACTTCAACCGTTTTTGCCATTTTCAATCGTTTTTGTAATATGAATTATAAAGAAATAAAGTGACAAATTGATCATTAAGAATTTCAGTTTTTATATTTTAACAAATTAACTAAGAAGCACAAATTGTAGTTTTTGTGATTACTGTTTTATCTTTTTACAATAACGGAATGGATAAATCAAAAGATATGAAAATTTCATATTCATTTCCCTTTTCGATTCAAAAAACTTTCTAAAAGATTCAATTCCTAAAAGAAAGCCTATTTTCGAATAACTAATAATTATAGAAAAACTATTAACCGTTTTCAAACAATTATTCTTAATTAACAGATTTTATCTATATTTGCATCGCTATGTACGGCACAAGCTCTACACGATCAGAATCCGGAAGTTTACCAGAAAACCGGTCTGGGTAAGTTATCCTTTCGCTGCTGTACTGGCATTTTTTCCTCGCCATAATCTGCAAGTTTATCATTTCTCTAAAAGGCTGTATTCAACTTTGTGTACTTTCAGTCGTTTTATTACAAAAATACAAAATGAAAAATGAAAGTAGGGCAAGCCTTCTGCAATAACGTATATATATATATATAATCGTCTAGCCGTATTAAGTTCGCACTAAACTCTTGAATTTGATACTCAATACTCTTGCCACAAATAGCCTCTTTTCCTAACTTTGCAATGATATTAATATTAAATATAACATTTTCAAATGTAATCGAAATCTGGCATCAAGAAAATTCATTTTCCTCTCTCCCTGATCCTGATCCATTATATACATTTATTATTAACATGAACTTTAAATTCATCAGGTCATGTCCGAGTAGCAAGACAAGCTCAGCAGCAGCAACCTAATTACCGACCTTACTCGCAGGCACCTGCAGGGATAAAAAATTTGCTGCAGTATCAGCAAGCTCGTGAACCAATAGTTAATATTCCTCCTCAACCTGTGCCGCCATTGACACCTGGTCAAGGTCATCAAGGTGGACCTCAGGTTCAAACAACAGCACAAGCTTCAGCATATCGTCCTAATGTTCAGTTTGGAGCTGCACCGCAACAACCAAATTATAAATCTCCTCAACAGCAATCTGGATACAGACCTCAGCAACCAGCTTATGCTCCTCAGCAGCCAGCATATAGGCCTCAGCAGCCAGCTTATGCTCCTCAGCGAGCTCCTCAGCAACCTGGATTCAGACCAATTCTTCAACAAGGACCTGGACAAGGAGCACAAGGTTACAATCCCCAATACCGTCCACAACCAGCCGCTTACAATAATCAAGTAGGACAAGGTGGAGGTCAGCAACAGCCTCAGTACTCGAAAAATATTCCTCCAGCGATTCAGCAATTAATAAATGCTCAACAAAATCAGCAAGGTACAGTGCTATATTTTATTCAGTTTTAATGTATTGTGTTTAACTTATTATTAGAAGGACGGCGAGCTGATGCGATTTTTTTGTGTTTTTTTTAAATTTCAATCTATTCTTTTTCTTGTTTCAGGTTGAGAAGATGCTGTGTAAGATAGTCACTCGAAGGTGAGCGAAAAAAAAAATTAATTCAAATAATTGTCGCATAAAGCTGCAGTTAAGTCAGAAATAAAACAAATATAGTATTAATATAATCGTAGTGTTTTTTTTTAACTATTTGTCTTACTGTCGAAAATAAAGAAATTATATTTTGATTTCTGATAAATTCCATATGGTAGCCTAAGAATTTTTCTTCTAATCTGACTTAATTTAATTTAATAAATGGTCTGTTAATATGACATTTTCCTGACTTTTCCCTAACTTTCAAAGAAGTTTTCGTGACAGAAAAGTATTAAAAATGCGAATATATTTTCAGTAAAAGTACTATTGACATTTTTCAAAACTTTCGTAAGATTATTCGACGAAATTTCTTTAAATTTGTAAATATTTCTTAAAAACCCTTAAATATAATCACTAATTGTTTTAAAATTCCTCAAAATTATATTAAATCCTGTAATTCCTCAAAAAATTTCGAAATTCTTTTAAATTCCTAAAAATATTTTAAAATTTCCTAGAATCCTTCAACATTTCACAAAATTCTTTAAAAATCTCTTGAAATATTTCAAAATTCCACGAGGAATTTTAATATCTCTTTAAATTATTGGAAACTTATTGAAATCCCTAAAAAATAGCTGAAATCCTTCGAAACTCCTATAGAAACAGCTTTAAATTCCTTAAAATTTCACTATAATATTTACAATTCTATAAAATATCATATAAATTCTTGAAAATCTGTCAAAACTCCTTGAAATCCTTTATAATTCAATGGACTTTGAAATTTCTTAAAATATATTAAAATCTCTATATATGCAAATTCTTGTAAGCAAAAACATTACAAACTTCTTTAAAATTCACAAATAATTTTTGAAATTTCTTTTAACGACACATGGAATATTTAAGTTCTTTAAAATCATTTTAAAAATGTCAAAATTTTTTTTAATTTTTCCAAATTTATTCTTAACACTCTTTCCAATTTCACGAAAAACTTTAAAATCTCTTGAAATACGTAAAGATCTCTTAAAATTCTTGCAAACCTCTTAAAATTCCATAAAATTCTCTAAAATCTTTTATAAATCATAAAAATCTTGTGAGATTCTATAAAAATTCAAGAAAATCTCTTAAAATCACTTTTAAAGAATCAAAATTCCTTAAAATTCTTACAAGCCTTTTAAAATCACTTTATAATTCCATGAAAAACTTTTAAATCTCTTAAAATACGTAAAATTCTCTTAATATTTTGTAAAATTCCACGAGGAACATTACAATCCCTTAAAATTACTTAAAAAAATCATAATTTCTTAAAATTCTTATAGGCTTTTTTAAATTCTTTAAAATTCCCCAAGGAACTTCAAAATTCCTTAAAATTTTTTGAATTCCCTATAAACTTTCTTAAAAATCTCTTTAAATTCCACGTTTTGCCTTAAATTTCTTTATAATCCTTCGAGAAAAATAACATTGTCAATTCCCATTTTTCTTGACTGCTCGCATTTCCCGAACATGTGGCCACCCTAAACACTTAATCACACCCTAAAAAAATAGGGAATAAAGGACAAAAAGTGGACAAAATCCTTAAATACAGGAATTGTACAGAATTTGAGAAAAATAGGCGAAAAACATGGAACACATTCATAAAAATATGAGACCTCTGTAAAAATATATTGGTTTTGTTGAATTTATTGTTAAAATTTAAAAGGTAACACATCATGACATTAAATCTTAAAAGTCAAGAGTGATGAAAAGAATTGAGTGAATTACTTGCTCTTAGACACGTGATGCAGGTGTGCGAACTTCGATCGGGTTGCAGAAATGTATTTCGTCACTTGAGAAATCAGGGTATCATCGCATCGCACCACCGCACTAGTGGTCCCAGGGCCAGCCAGGGCGTATCTTTTCTGTTACCGTTCACCAATGTGTCAGGGCACTCCCTCCAGGTTAAAAACCCCCCTCTTCAATCTTTCTTTCAACTCCCTGACATCTTTTCATCGTGTGAGTTTATCCTGCGTAAAATTACACGTCAACCCGCCCCTGCGTCTGTATGGCTCTAGTCTCTATCACCAACACCACTCCGCCTATCCCAGATTTTTACTCGGGGTATTTCTGAATGTCTGTATTTAGGGTGCCCTCTCTGACAAACAGAGAAGATTAGCGAGTCCATTAAAGTCGCGGACTCTATTATCCATAGATCATGGGCACGATGACATCGACCGCTAGTTCCATTGGCGTAAGCTCACACATTTTACCCCTCTTCAAAATTCTCATTTTTCACCCACAGATAGGTTCAAAATCAATTTTAGACACAAACTATATCTTATTTCTCACAAATAGTAAATGGGTTGGCCATTTTTTTTTATTTTCACACTAAATGTTACAAATATTTACGTGAAACTGGCCAGAAACTCATATTAAGATCTCTACAAGGGATGAAAGCGGAAATGACCGTTTTTTCTGTTGGAAGTAAGAAATAGGCATTTTTTTTTGTCGTAAAAAACGAAAAATTCCGCTTTTGAAGGCTCTGGGTTATTAGGCGCTGATCGGGACTGTGCGGTGTGGTGAAAAAAGCAGATAAGATCGTTTCTCCGGATGTTTTGGGATTGAGATGAGATTCCCGGTAAACTAGGACTAGCGAGGCCCGCGCCACTGCTGGCAGGGGGTCACGGAGGCAAATTACAAAGGGAGGATTACCAGCAGCTGGGCTGGGCTAACAGGCAACCGCTTTTGGGTCTCGCGATGCTAGCCTGCATCCATCCTGCATCCTGCATCCATCGCCGCTCAAGAGCTGCCTCTTTTGTCCTTGAACGGCATTGGTAACATAATTATTGAAGTTATAACAAGCCAAACCCGAGCTGTCGCTTCTGAAGGGGTCGCATGTGACGAGTGGTTAAGCACTGAAAGTGGATCAGCGGCACGATAAAATTCTAATGTGTTAATCACGACTTGATATTAACTAGTATTTGCGATACTACTTCCAGCACTTTTTTTATTTATTCAAGGTTTTCAATTCAACCATTTGCGAGCCCATTTTAAATGAGGGTTTAACTAGATTTTATGAGTTTTTAGTGATGATAAATCAACTTTTGTTGGCTTCAAGATATTTCAGGATATTGCAATGTTTGTTTAGGAGATTTTCAAGACAATTTAAATCAATTCCTCGAAATTATATCAAATCCTCTAAATCCCTCCAAAAACTTCAAAATTATTTTACATTCCTAAAAATATCTTAAAATTTCCTAGAATCCTTCAAAATTTCACAAAATTCTTTTAAAATCTCTGGGAATATTTCAAAATTCTATGAGGAACTTTAACATCTCTTAAAATGCGTTAATGGCTCTTTAAATTATTGGAAACTTATTGAAATCCCTCAAAATTCGCTGAAATCCTTGGAAACTTCTTTAGAAACAACTTTAAATTACTTAAAATTTCACTATAATATTTACAATTCTATAAAATATCATAAATTCTTGAAAATCTGGTAAAACTCTATGAAATCTTTTACAATTTCATAAAATCTTTTGCGAATTATAAAAATCTTGTGAAATCCTTTATAATTCAATGAGGAACTTTGAAATTTCCTAAGATATATTAAAATCTCTATATATAAAAATTCTTGGAAACAAAAACCTCATAAAATTCTTTAAAAATCAGAAATAATTTTTGAAATTTATTTTAACGCTACGTGGAATATTTAAATTCCTTAAAATCATTTTAAATATGTCAAAATTTCTTTAAAATTTTAAGATTTTCAATTCACCCATTTGCGAGCCCATTTGCAATGGGGATTTAACTAGATTATAGGAGTGTTTAGGGGTTGATAACTGAACTGATGGTAAATCAACTTATGCTGATTTCAGGATATTTCAGGATATAGTGCAATCCTGTAAATCCCTTCAAAGACTTCCAAATTATTTTAAATTCTTAAAAATATCTTAAAATTTACCAGAATCCTTTAAAATTTCACAAAATTCTTTAAAAATCTCTGGAAATATTTCAAAATTCTATGAGAAAGTTTAATATCTCTTAAAATGCACTCTCTCTAAATTTTCATCAGTGAAATTTAACTGATTACCAGCCAAATTCCACTGATTTGCAGTGACTCTTTTCTCACGATTTTAATCAGTGAAAAATCTACTGGAAATCAGTGAAAAGTCACTGAAATTTTTAGTAGTTTAGTGAAGATGACTGAAAATTTCAGTGACTTTTGACTGATTCAGTTTTACAGAGTTAATATCTCTTTAAATTATTGGAAACTTATTAAAATCCCTCAAAATTCGCTCAAATCCTTGGAAACTCCTATAAAAATAACTTTAAATTGCTTAAAATTTTAATATAATATTTACAACTCTATAAAATATCATAAATTCTTGAAAACCTGTTAAAACTCCATGAAATCCTTTAAAATTTCATAAAATCTTTGGCGAATTATAAAAATCTTGTGAAATCCTTCATAATTCAATGCGGAACTTTGAAATTTCCTAAAATATATTAAAATCTCTATATATAAAAATTCTTGGAAACAAAAACCTCACAAATCCTTTAAAAATCAGAAATAAATTTTGAAACTTTTTTTAATGCTACGTGGAATATTTAAATTCCTTAAAATCATATTAAATATGTCAAAATTTCTTTAAAATTTTATGATTTTTGATTCACCCATTTGCGAGCCCATTTGAAATGGGGATTTAACTAGATTAGGGTATGAGTTTTTAGTGATGAGGGGTTGATAACTGAACTGATTACAAATCAACTTATGCTGATTTCAGGATATTTCAGGATATTGCAATCAGATCAGAAGATTCAGATTGTTTAGGAGATTTTGAAGACAATTGAAATTAATTCATTTGAATTCAGGACTTGAATTGACTTCAGGATATTTTACTGAATTAAAGTCACTTTAAGTCACATTTATAAGTGACTTCAGATAATTTAGGAGATTTCAGTTTCAGCTTCTTCTGAAAAATTCAGTCGATTTCTATGTAAGCTCTATAAAATTGAATCAGTAGAAGTTGGCTGATTTTCAGTGACTCTCTTTTCAAAATGTCATTCAGTGATCGTCACTAAACTACTGAAAATTGCAATGACTGTCACTTATATCAGTAAAATTTCACTGATTTTTTACGGATGCAAGTTTAGAAACAAGTTTCGAACCAGTTTTCTACAAACATAATGAAATATTTAAATATTTAATATAAGAATCGACACCAGTTTTCCATCAGACCTAAAAAAATTAGTTTTCATGCTCATATTTGCGAAATAGTAGGTGACTTATTGAAAAAAGGTTTTTCCATTCTTAGTTTATCATAATCAGAAAACAGGGTGACATAAAGTGTGCGAATATCTGTTGCGGTTCGCCAGTAAAATTGCTCTTAAACCTGAGGGGTTGATGCGTCTGTTCCAGCGGTGAAGCGAATGAAACCCCTGCCGATTAACCCTCTCCCCATTTTTTGTCATTTTATCCGCATCATCTACAACTACATTGGCTTGCTCTTCTCAGCTTTACTGGCAATATGACTGGATTTGTTTCAATAACAGGCATGGCGCGTGCTTTACTTATACAATACAATGAGACCAAATCGGTATACACACATACGCCTTATGCCCAATAAACGATCAAGTTTTCGATGATCGTGCGACATTCAAGTATAAGTAGAAATAATTCATCTAACTAAGATAAAAAATATTTAATATATTTAAGTAAATATATTAAGTAAATATTTCTTAAACAATTTTAAAAGTAAAATCGACAATAAATGATTAATATATGTTAATGATTTCTGGACACGCTTAATGCATGTTCTTTAATTAATGCATGTTCATTTAATTCTTTTTTATATTGGCACACGTACGATGCCATTGTCAAAAGAAGCTAGACCGGAAAAATTCAGCATGGCCGCTTCGTTACGAAGACCAATCGCTAAGCTCCCTGTGACAGCTGCTCATCCCCTGGGACTTGTCTGCTATTCAGTACCCTCCGTTTTTATCCGAAAGACGAACACTGGTGTCTAACTTTCTGATTTTTGCCTTACGAAGTCAGCCATTGTAAAAGTGCTTGCTTCTTCAACTCGGGTAAAACACGTTTTCCTGGTTAAGTATATGATTGTGCATATATGTATCACATACTGGATAATGGATTGTTCTTATTGAAAACATGTTTTTTTAACTTATTTCTATAATTGCACGAAGATTTTTGCAATCGAGCTTTAGAGTATATACTGGTAAATACTGGTAAATACATACTGGTATTCAGGCGTTGAAGTCTCTGCTTTTCTATTATAAAAACATGCAGAACAATTGCATAATAAGATTAATTGCTTTACTTGAACTCTCACTGGAGATTTGAAGTAATAAGGACTAAAATGGCTTATTACTGCTTCCATTGATTGACAGCGGGAGGTATTTGAAAATATATGGTCAAAATCTGAAGTCAAATCTCACAAATGAGGCGTGACAATTTGATGAAGGTTGCAGTCACTCCTTAAAGTCGAAACAGGTGTTTCTTACTACCTTGCCTGCTCACAGCAGGTACACCTTCCAGGTTTACCAATCTGAACAATTAAAGTCAGTATTATCATGAAAACAGATTACCGGATACTTTACAGTGCCTTTGACATACTTTTCATAAGTCATAATGAGGTAGCTATTCTGTTGCTATGGATGTGGCGCCTAAATCAAGGAAACAATCAGTTCCTGCAGCTTCGAACTCGTCTTCGGCAAAATCCGGAAGCCAGGAAGATCAACACCTCAGATAAAGAGTTTCAATGATGCTGAGGAATTTTGGAAAGTGCACTTTGGAAATTGTACTTTATTTTCTGAACCATGTAATCTGATAGTCTATTATATAGAATACATACATTTAATACTTTAATACTTTAATATCGAAATTAAAATTTATTTTTTTTTTATCATAAAAAAGTGATGCTGTGATGTATAAGAAGGAAAACAAAATAATTTGGCACGTGGTGGTTTGCTGGTCTCATCCAGAAAACAGTTTCTTCGAATCAAAGAAACTTTATTTGAATCAAAGAAATCATAGTATTGATATACGATCAAAGAAACATTTCTTTGATTCAAAGAAATTTTTTTTTAATTAAACAACCAGTTGCTTTAAATTATTTTAAAAGAAAGAAAGTTTTCTTTAATATGAGAAAATTTTAAATTTGAGTTATTAAAATAAAAGTTTTGATTTAAAACAAGGTTTTTTCTGAGTGTTCTTAAAATTTTACAAATAACTTCGAAATCCTTCAAAATTTGTTAAAATGACTTGAAATTCTTAAAGTCCTATTGAAGTTCGTTAAAATTAGTGAAAATATCTAAAATTTCTTAGATATCTTTTGAAATCCCCATACATTTGATGATAACTTTCCTAGAAAATTTTAGAAATTTCATAAAATTCTATAATAATATTCCCTTTATCTACTTTAAAATTCATTAAAATTATTAGAAATCTCATGAAATTCCATGCATTCCTTTAAAATTACACGAAATCTTTTGAAAGTCATAAATCTCTTGAATGCCCCTAAAATAACTTAAAAATTGTCAAAGTTCTTGACAACACGTTAAAATCTTTTAAAATTGCATTAATTCCTTTAAAATACCATAAAATATCTTAAAATCCCTTAAAATTCTACGAAACCTCTTGAAGTTCCATGAAATTCTTGAAAATTCTACAAAATCTTTTAAAAATCAAAAAATTTCTTGAAAGTCCTTCAAAAATTTGCAGATTTTTTGAAATCCTTTCAAATTCTTTAAAATTCGTAAAAATTTGTTGAAATTTCATCATACAATTCGCTGGAAAACTTTAAAATCTCTTAAAATTTCTATAGAAACCTCTTGAAATTTTAAAGTAGCATTTGAAATCCCTTCATATCTTTTAAAATCCATTAAAAGTATTAGAAATCTCTTAAAATTCCATGAAATCCTTTAAAATTACACGAAATCTTTTGAAAATCATAAAAATCTTTTGAATGCCCTTAAAATAGCTTAAAAATTGTCAAAGTTCTTGAAAACACGTTAAAATCTTTTAAAATTGCATGAATTCCTTTAAAATACCATAAAATATCTTAAAAGCCCTTAAAAAATTTGCAGTTTTTTTGAAAGCCTTTCAAATTCTTTGAAATTCGTAAAAATTTTTTGAAATTCCATCATAAAATTTGCTTACGAACCTTCAAATTTCTTAAAACTTCCACAAAATTCTTGAAATTTTACAATAGTATTTAAAATCCCTTTATATCCTTTAAAATCCATTAAAAGTATTAGAAATCTCATAAAATTCCATGAAATCCTTTATATAATCTTAAAAGAGCTTTCAAAGATAATAAACATCTCTTGAAATCATTTAAAATTATTAAAAATCTCTTAACATACTTAAAAACCTCTTCAAATTCCTCATAAAATTTCAAAATATTTGGAATCCCTTAAAATTCCTTTAAAATTTCACGAAATATCTCGAAATCTTTTAAAATCCCACGAAATCTTTTCAATATCCAACAATTCTTTTGAGTGTCGCAAAAATAAATTGAATATCGTCGAAACCCCTTAAAAATCCTAAAAAAAATATTTCAAAAATCCTATAAAATTCCCTTAAAATTTTTAGAAACCTCTTCAAATGAAATTCCTCTCTAAAAATGCCTCGAAAATCTCGCATAAATTATAAGTTTCAAATCTGATTGGCTTTGAATGACTTCAAATCGCAAAAAAAGAAAAGTAAAGCGTCTTAACAAATTACACACAATAACAATAATTCCATACTCTCTGAAATATATAAAAAACGTAAATCGACCACAGTTGCGGTTTTACTTTTCCTGCGTGACGTGTGATATTGATTTACTTGAAAATGAGTATGCTTCAGGAGGTCTAACTCCCCCTCTCTTTTATGAGGAGCATCAATGTCACATTGGTGATGAACCCCTAGAATGACAGCGATCAACATAATCTGCTCCCATCAACGTGGGTATAATATAATATAATGGGTGCATCTACCGGCGCAACAATAGTTAGGGCGTTTTACGCTGGAGTGCGTATCGTTATATGCGAGAACTCAGCGAAAGCTCAAGCTTTTTCAGGATAATGGCGGCAGGAGGGGGAGGGGGCACATAATATAGGTCGAAGAATTGTTGGCGTGCGTCTCTTAAAACAGGAGTAAGCCATAACTTTGCTTTCGTGTCTCGACAGCGACATGAACAGACATCTAACACACAGCATAGGTATATCCGCGGCATTACTTTATTAAATTCCTGACACGACGAGGAGGCATGTCGCACGTGCAAATATTCAATCATGCCTGCGACTCCCCGAGAGTTTGGAGAACAGAGCGCATATCTTTTATCTTAAAATTTGATTTATTTTAAACAGAAAGTCGAGATTTCTGCATGCATTTCTGGGCATTGAATTCTTCAGGATTATCTGAACCCTGAAGACACTTGAAAGTCTTAATATATGATTTGCAAACACTTAAAATCAGGAGAAAATCTCCTGAAGTCAATGCATTGCAATTATATCATCAAATATCTTGAAAACAGAAGAACCATCATTTGAACCAATCACCATTTGAGTTATCAATCCCTCGGATTCAACTTATCAATCTGAAATGTGTATATTCATCAATTTTGGAATGAGATATCGCTGCAACTTTGAGTATAAAGGCACTGCCCGCAAAGGCAGAGGTCGACCGCTTGTATCGGTGACGAGCACCCAGTCCACCCTACCACCCTTCTTTTTGCTAATTGACTACAATACTGGTCTCATATGGAGCACTTTTTCTGTTTTGTTACCTCAAAACAAAAGCCACAATACGGCGATTCTGGAGAGTCCTCGAGAGTCGTGACGACGTACATTATAGTCTGTAGACGTGAAATCGGGCGACGAATCGATGTAACATAGTCGAGGGTCCTTTGTTACTTTGAGGTGCAATTACATGCGAGGTGCCCTTTGTCCCGGTGGCATCGATAGCGTTTTGTTACTGTTTCTCTTGGGACTTCTCTTCCTTCTTTGTTCAGTTACTTCTCTTGTAAATGTATAAGTATAATACATATATTATGTGCAACGAGAGTAGTGTTAATTGTCGCGAGCTTTTGCTACTATAATCTGAGCTATCAATGTAAAAAGATTAAAAACAAACGAAGAACTAAAAAGCGGGAAGAACAAATAAAAAGATGTAAAAAGTAAAGATTCAGACTCAGAATTTATCCAATTTCAAGAGGCTTTTAAGAATTCTTAGCGATTTTAAAAGGGATTCTAAATTTTTTGAAATTTAGAGAAATTTTAAGAGGTTTCTAAGAATTTAAAAATATTTCAAAGAATTTCATCGATTTTTAATGTTTTTATGAAATTTTAAGGTATTTCAAAAGGTTTGTAAGAGTTTTAGAAGTTTTTAAGGAATTTTAAGATATTTTAAAAGATTTCTAAGAATTTCAAGGGATTTTATGGAATTTTATGAGATTTATAATAATTTTAAGTAATTTTTCTGATATTTAAAAGATTTTGTGAGATATAAAGGGATTTTAAATGTTATCGTAAAATTACAAGAATTTTTTAAAGTTTTCCAGGGAATTTTATGGAGAGATTTCAGCAGATCTTTACGATTTTTAAAAAATATTGTGGAATTATTAGGGATTTGGTGGATTTTTATGAGATTTCTCATAATTTTAAAAGATTTCAAGAGATTTGTAAAATTTTTTAGAATTTTTATTGAATTATTGAGGATTTCACGGAATTCGACGAGATTTCTAATGATTTTCAAGGGTTTTTGACGATTTTCAATTCAAAAGAATTTTATAATTTCTGATAAATTTTGTAGAATTTTAAGAGATTTCAAACAGTTGCTAGGGTTTAAAGAAATTGAAAAACTTTTCGTGGAATTTCGATGAATTTTCAGGGATTGGAACGAATTTTAGGGATTTTTATGATTTATAAAAGATTTTGTGGAATATTAATAAAAGATTGCATGGAAGTTTATAAGAATTCTAATAATTATAATAAATTTGAAAGGATATATACAGGATATGAAAGAAATATTATCGTAGAATTTTAAGGAATTTCCAAAAATTGCTACGAATTTTAAGAGATTTTTTTAACTTTTAAAATACTGTATACATTTTGAAGGATTTTAAAATTTGTCGGATAATTTTATTGAGGGATTTCAAACGATTTTTATGACTCAAAAGATTTGTTAAAATTTAAAAGAATTTTAAAAGTACAGTCAAATTTTTAGGGATTTCAAGAGGTTTTTCTGATTCGTAAAAGATTTTGTGGATTTTTAAGGATTTCGTGAAATCTTGAGGGATTTTATGGTATTTTAAAATAATTTAAGAGTTTTTCATCAGTTTTATTAAAAATTTGTGAAATTTTAAAGGTTTTCATGGTATTTTATAAGACTTCTAATAAGTTTACGAAATTTCAAAATATTTTTCTGAATATTAAAAAATTTTGTAGACTTTTTAAGGATTTCGTGAAGTATTTTGTAAAATTTTACGAAACCAGCAAATCAACATGTGCGTTGTTATTTTATTTATTATTTATAGAAAGCCAATCAGGTTTGCAAGAACAATGTATGCGAGATTTTCGAGACATTTCATGACACCACTTTTTTAAGATAGGATCCTGAAAATTAAACAGAAAACTAGGGGATGAGAGACAAGAAAGAAAAAAAAGTGTGTTTTTTGGACCACCCTTATATATTCATTAAAGCAATGGTGTTGGGAGTGATTCGGGGTAACAAGGTGCACTCTCCCAGCTCGGTGGGAACCACTTGTCGATTTCTCTTTAATGACATAAGTGTACGCCAGTATACTAGCATTGCTACTCTTTTATTTCAAGCGCAGGAATTCTTCAGCAGGAAATAATGTCGCGAGGCCCGACAATAGGAAATTTTCACGTCCCGCTGCCGGATGACGGTCCCATTGCTGGTTTCTCGTTGTTGCCGTTGTTTTCAAGTTGTTGTCGTTGTGGAACGACGCCCTAAATACATGCGCATGTATGGGTACTAGGTAACTGCAATGTATAAGGAGCCAAGGATTATTATTCAGTCGTCCGGAAACGCTACAGTGTATTACTGCTACCGTGAGTTACGTCCTCTTCAGAACCAAGCATTGGGGATGGGGAAGGGCTCGACAAATGCAAACTGCTAGCATACGGCTAGTACTCAAGTACTTTATTAAATCGAGATGCTAATTGCCAAGAGCGTTGTATTCGCATGTAGAGGGTATTATGTCTTGAATTTTGCATTATATTTTTCGTGTGCACAACACTTTTTTAACATAATTATCGTGACGAGGTCGAAATTTCAGTTTGTATTCGTCATGTCTCTGTTGCTGTCGCTTCTGGAACAACCGGTTTTAGGTATTGTTTTTTTAGATGCAAATTGAGAAGATGAAATTTGGAAGTAAGACGGAAGTCCGCATATTTTCTAGAATGGGAAATTTGTCTTCCAGTAAGACCGGAATTAAGATGTCAACGATATTCAACAGCAAAAGCCAGGAGCTACTTTGAAAACACCTTCAGATTCAGGGTGGATTGTTTACCTGTGTAATTTGTCGGCACATTACGCTTGAATGGTAAAAGCCTTCTTAGAAATGGTGCTTTGTTGCTTTGGTGTCTTGAGCGGTTGCCTTTTCATCGTCGAAGTCCTATATACATGCCCATTCTATAGAAGCACCCTTCGAGGGAAATATGAGGTGCTGTGAGACTAAGAACGAACTAATAATTCTCTATTAGTTAGTTTTTTTACTTAATCTTTTGGTACCAGGTTTAATTTTCAAAAGCAAGCAGAAGGTGTTGAGAAAAATATAATGAAATAGGGGCATCTTATTTCTGTCATATACATATTGAATAACGCAAAGAAGAACTTTATGATGTATATTATACATGAATAAGAATGAAAAATACGCTTATTATATGGGTGTAAACAAACCAATCACTTAAGTACGCGAATTGAAGTTTCTTTGTTCACAAGTGCTAACATTTTTATAGCGATCAGTCATGCGAAATCTAAGAGTCACTTACCTATAGATTTTTAGGTGGTACTGCTGTGTGAGTATCAGTTTCAGGATTTTGAAAGCATTCTCACGGTTCTATGAGATGTCCCGCATTTACACTCGCTTAATCTGAATGAATGAGTTTTTGTAAGAATAAATATGAAAACATATGAAAACATTTGTATATTATACAAATATATTGATAATAACTAATTTGGATAATTCTTTAAAACTAATAATAGATTGTAGGTATTATTGGTTCAATGAAATTTAAATATCAATGTGGGGAGAAGAAAAATTGACACATATTTTAGTTTTCATAACATTGTCATTATTACTGTTATACAGATATGTATTAATTACATATATTATTATATGTATATATATTTGTACAATTTTAAGTAAGAATTGCTTACTTATAATAATTACTTGATAAACTTCAAATTGCATTGCAACTATTTTTGCAGTATATATTCCAACGAATTAAAATATCTTATCATTAGAGTATTAGACTAAAAGCATTCGATGGCAAATTAAAATTTACTCTCTAGGAATGTGTTATATATATATTTATATAATATATATGGCTCAGTACCCGAGGACAGCCAGGTGCCTTTTTAGCCAAAATTATATGGATTTTGGGCCTGAATATGATGTGCAAAAAATTAAAGTTTGGAATCATCAATATACCTTATATTGTTCTTGGATGATATAAAATTTTTAAAGAATATTTACAATTTGCGCTAAACTTTTTGTTTATCATCACGAGGTATGGGATTTGAGGTATCGAAACAGAAATTTTCATTTTTTAGTACTCTCCTATTTATGTGTGAGTCCATATATATATTTCATATATACAATATACATTTTCTACTCTTATATATTTTTAGTTTAAATGTACAAGTTTTGTGAAACGTACAAGATTCACAAAATAATGTAACATTTATTTAGAAAAATTTTACTCAACTTTCTCTCTTTCTTTCTCTCTCATTAATTCGTATAAATAAACAATTATTAAGGTACACATGTTTATAGCTTAATTCATTATTGCAACCAGTGAACTTTGCGAAAAATGTGTTACCTTTTTCAGTTCAAAAATATATCTTATAGTTCACGTAGTCTTATGTAATGAGTATTGTAATTAATATAATTAATATATAATATTATCACAGATTTTTTCCTTATTCTTAATGTTAATTCTTAAACATATACTTAAAAAATTATGTACCAGTAATTTACAGTTGTTTACAGTGCCTTGTACAATAAAGCTTATTCCGAATTCAATTTAAATTCCGATTAAAATTCAAATTTAAAATTCAAATATAAAATGAAATATTGGAATAAAATTTATTTTTCTAGGTCAATATTTTACCAATCCTTTATGCATATATACAAAAAAAAGTTTTTTTAAATCAAACAAAAAAATGTCTATGAATTCATGCCATTGACCGAAATACATTTCTTAGATAAATGGAATAGTATACAGATTTCATTTTTTTCTTTCTTTTTTTTTTGTGAAAAATAATTCCTTTATATTTTTGCAAATGTCAAATAAGAAACTTAATCAATTTAAACAAAAAATGTGTATAAATTCAACAAAATTTTCTTCAATTCAAATAAATAAAAACAAATAAATTGTTTTGGATCAAAAAAAACATATATGATTGACCCTACCTCAAGATCATAATTTGTTTGAATAAAAAAAACTTTTTTTTTTGTGTGTGGAGATAATTTAATTGTAGTTCATTAAAAGTTAATGTTTCCATACACTGTTAAAAATGCTCTCAAAATTGATATACTTTTAATATACATTTTCTAGTCATTTGCATATACCGTAAATTAAATTTAATATATTATAAATTTAATATATATTATATGTTTTAGATTTAATCTAAAACCAAATTAAAATTAATATAAGGGCCCTCATTTATTAATATTAATATGAGATCTATTAATGTTAATAGAAAATATATTAATTTTAATATGGTTGTATATTAACTCTAAAACCTAAATCGTATATTAAATTCAATTTACGGTCTATGCAAAAGACTTTACTCACAGTATATTAACTTTTTATCAATTTTTTTTAACAGTATCAAACTGCACCCGTGCCATGTTCTCTTCCGTCGTTTTTCAACGTGATAACGTTTCGTCAATGTTAATAATAAGAAAACAGAATAAGAAATGGAACAAGTAAACAAATTATCAGAAAAAATCAGTAAAATGGAATTTAAAATGTTTGATATCTTCAATCAAGCGCTTCTATACATGTCACCAATAATCTTTTCTATAGGTATGACCCCAATAGTTCTTCTGAAAAATAATTCTTCTATCGTGTCTGTCGATACTGATCGAAGTGTGGGGAGTAAAAGCAACAATTTAGCAAATCTAAGTGTACCATAGGCAACTGTACTTAAATGTTGACCCAGAGCCAACTGGAAACTTTCGCGCAGACTTGAAACAGTCACAGGATCTTTCAGCTTACCTCCTGATGTTCCAGTATTGGGTGATGTGGATCCATTACTACTTCGGCTACTCGGCGCTGGATCACTTTCAAAGCCCGATTTTAGAAGAACTATCGCTCGGACGCATGAAAACTCATGTGCATCCATATTCATAGCATGAAAGCTTATCAAGGTATCCCGGAATCTGTTCACTTGCATTGCCAAGGCTAAACTTTGCGGACCCGCCGGTAAAAGTGGCGTGGGGTCCAAGTTAGGCAATATTTGCGCTGCTGCGAGCAAGAAAAGTTCTCTCCAGGATCCTTCCAAAAGTGCCAATTGATCTTCTATTGTTAAGTTCGTTCCTGATACTAAATCCCTTGCCCAACGAACATTCAAGAAAAGCAGTTGCGCTGCTTGTTCACATACAGATTCCGGAGTCATTGCAGAACCGAGTGGCATTCCGGTTGTATTCAT
Organism: Synergus japonicus; assembly: GCA_900474275.1. Taxonomy (NCBI): domain Eukaryota; kingdom Metazoa; phylum Arthropoda; class Insecta; order Hymenoptera; family Cynipidae; genus Synergus; species Synergus japonicus. The sequence continues at coordinate 108,136 of UCOH01011974.1, forward strand.
AGGTAACTGAAACAAAATGATTTCTGATCTGTTATGAGGATGTTATGAGGATGTAATGACTTTTCATGATTCACAATCTTAATTTATCTCACCATTCTGACTTTGCACATGTTTAAGTTGAAGTTGAAGTTGCTGGGTCCGTATAATGAAAGTGAATGGTGTGGATGATGTTGTGGTGGAGGAATAGAGTTAGCTGGAGGTACTCTGGGTTGTATGGCAGGTTTCGGCATCGCGAGGTCCAAAACTATTCCAGGACCAGCTGGGACATTTGCTGGTCTTACGAGATTATGTAAAATTTCTGGTTCCTTCAAGTACAAGGCCATTTGTCTGCGTAATGTCGAGTTTCGGGGGCCTCTTTCATGTTGCACAGCTAAAAAAGTTCAAAGTCAATTTAGTCAGCGGCATTCTTTAATTTTCCTTATGCCAATACCTTTTAAATGATCGAATGATCCTATGGGTTGATGCTTACCGTCTTTGTTCATGCCTGCTTGAATACATTTGGCCAGCCGACAAGCTCGACACTGATTTCGGTGGGTTTTGTCGACCATACATCCACCTTCAGACTTAGCCTTGCAAACGTACTGCCGGTTGCGTCGTATTGACCTTTTGAAAAAACCCGCACAACCATCACAAGCAAAGATGCCGTAGTGCTTTCCAGAGGAGTGATCCCGGCACACCTTGCACGGAATGTCGTATAAGATGCGACCTAAAATGAAAAGAGCTGTTTTTACAATTACTTGCTGAATATAATCAGGTTGTTATATTAAATCATTCTAAACTATCCTTAAACTCTTAAAGGAAGAATTTATATTCTCGGCGTTAAAATTCATTTTTCAGTTTTGATTGAGAGCTCACCCCTATTCTTTGCATATTTAATGCGGGAGTATCAAGCGAAGGATATGTACTCAGTGGAGGGACAGGGGTCGAAAGGTAGAAGGTAAAAGGTAGGTATTTGTAGGTGCTTTAGAAGCATTTATCCAACAAAAAAGTGGTTCTCTAAAGAGAATAAAGAAGCTGAGAGAATCGATTGGTAGATCGCGATACGATCGAGTGTCGTGTTTCTGGTTGCTCACTTAGTCGGTGAATGCAGCAGCCACATCCGGTCTATTCAGGGTCCATTCACGGTTTCATCTACTGGCTTGGTTTGAATGACGTGGGCGGAGCTCGCGACAAGGATTTGGACCCTATTATAACGCGACCTGTTAGTCCCACGTTACTGCGGAATGATGGCATTGCCATAGCAAGCAGTAACACAACAGGTACGAAGGCAGATGATGAAGACAACTTGACGACGACGACGACAACAACGAAGGCGACGACGTTGAGATGAGAACGACAAATCGATCCATTCACCCCAGCCTTCATTCTCAAATCCGTGTTTTCTCTCGTAAACGGATTCGTACTCAAAATACCCGCATTCTGCGCGAGATTATTATGCATTATGTGGACGTGACGACTCTTTTGCAATCTGCTACAATGGAAGCGTTTACATTTCCAAAGAGACTTCTCGATTCCATTGACAGCTCAGAGATCGGTGAATAAATAAATGCGGTTGGAATCAATTATAAAGAAGATGAATTTTCTATGTCACAATGTATATATGTTTAATTTTGTATTGAGTTGAATAAATAGGGTTTTCGGTTTAAAGTTAATCCGGTTTTTCCTGCCCTCAATGGAGATTAATTGCAATTGCATCGAGAAAAATGTATTTTATCAATTTCGGAGTGAAAAGTATTGAAAAGTGTTGCATTTGGAATGCGAACCCTAAAATTTCTATAACGGAAGCAGAAAAACTTTCTCTTCATTTCGGAGGAATCTTCGAAATAGAAAAACATATTTTTCTCGGTGTGGAATTTCCGAGGCATAAAGTTTTGAACAACGCGATACCGGATGACAAAAAATGGCAAAGACTCCTATTAACCCTCGTGTGAATCACATCCGGTCTTCTGCACCCTCGCGTGCATTCACATGTTCGATACATGCAAAAGTGTTCTTATTTCCAATTGAATTTTGTTCCAGTAGTATTTTTCCCGTCGCGTAAAGTCGTATAATATAACATCGAATATCCAAACGTATATCGCATTAAAAATTTACTTCTCGTAACTTATACGCAATTAGCCACGCCTATTTCGTGGCTTTGCCGAATGCAAGTTTGATTGAGTTTTGCTGGTTTGCGTGTTGAGACTCTGTGTCGTCTTGCTATAAATATCGATAAGTTTCTCGTACTTTGCCTTTTATACTTGAAGGGTGAGCAATGAGCATGCATTCACCCATATCATTGAACTATTGTACTCTATATTCTTATGCACGTAGTGCTTCAATATTCTTAGCGTTTTCCAATATGAAATACTTAGTAAAATAAATGTACTATCTAAACACGAACAATAGACTCAATAATGTCCCATTATTGATTTATATTCACTCAAAAAAAAACGCCTAGTTAAGTTAACTAGAATTTTGAATTAAATATACCCTAACTATTTTTTCTGGTTAAAGTAACCAGAATTCTGATTATGTTAATAAGAATTGGTTATTTACACCAGAAAAAATAGTTAGGGTATATTTAACCCAAAATTCTAGTTAACTTAACTAGACGTTTTTTTGTGTGTTTGGAATATATAATCGTTATAATATAATTGTAATGTTCAAATCTATAATCGAAGAAGAATCGGTTCAATATTTACAACAATTACTTACAACAATTTACTTCTTACAAGAATTCCAAGAAGTTTCTGGGAATTTTAACGATTTTCACGAATTTTAAACAATTTTGAATAGATTTTCGTGACATTTTAAGAGATTTAAAAAGGTTTTAGGGAAATTTCAAGAAAGCTTTTTGAGAATTGGAAAATATTTTATGGAATTTTAAACGTTCTCATGGAATTTCCAGAAATTTTAAGAGAATTCAGGAGGTTTTAATGATTTTGAAAAGACTTTGGCATTGTTAAGGGTTTTATTAAACTTTATGAAATTTTAAATAATGTTAAGGAATTTTACGAGATTTTGATTGCTTTTCAAAATATTTTATGGGATTTAAAGGATTTCAAAATTTGTAAGGGAATCTTGTCGTGGAATTTAGAGGAATTTAAAAATTTTAAAAGGTTTCTGAGAATTTTAGGAAAATTAAGAGATTTTAATGACTTTTAAAACACTTTATTGGCATTTTTGAGGGTATTATGAAATTTTATGAGATTTCTAATACTTTTAAGGGATATCATAAAAATGTTAAGATTTTTAAAAGATTTTATGGAATTTAAAAAAATTTGATGGAAGCTGACGAAATTTGTAATACTTTTACTTGATATTAAAGGATGTAAAGGGCTTTTAAAGGTTAATGCAGAATTTTAAAGAATTTCAAGAAGATTCTGGGTATTTTAAGAGGTTTTCACGAATTTCAACAGATTTAAAGGATTTTTTTGTTAGGGTATTTTATTCAGGGATTGAAAAAAAAATGTATTGTTTTTTGTAAAATATTTTTTAGAATTTACAAGGATTTCGAAGGTTTTCGTAAAATTTTAAGGGTTTTCAAGAGATTTTTAAAAGATTTTGTAAAATTTTAAAAGATTTCATTAATCAATCAGGTTTGCAACAACAATGTATGCGAAATTTCCGAGACATTTCGTGACACCATTTTTTTAATATAGGAAGTAGCAGACCAACACGTGCGCTAGGCGCACGATTATTTATTTAATTTCTTACAAATTCACGTCATTAAAAAATCAAATGTAGAAAATCTTAAACAAGTTGTGAAATCCTTTAAAATTCCACGAGGAACTTTAAATCTTAAAAATCTTTTAAAATTTCATGAAGTCCTTTTAAAATTAAACTAAATCTTTTAAATATTATACAAATCTCTTGTAATCACTTGCAATTCTTAGAAGCTTTTTAAAATTCTTTAAAATTTCAATAAATCTTTTAAATATTATACATATCTCTTGTAATCCCTTTAAATTTTAAAGAGTTCCAAATGTTTTAAAATTTTGAGGAATTTTAAGAGATTTCTAAGAATTGTAAAAGATTTCAACAAATTTACGCGATTTCTAAAATCTTTCTAATTTTTCATGAAATTTTAAGGGATTTCAAAAGGTTTGCATGAATTTTAAGGGGTTTTTAGGAATTTTAAATGAGGTTCTGAATTTCGAGGAATTTAAGGATATTTTAACAGATCCTCTTAAAATCCTTTAAAATTACTTTTAAAAATCAAAATTTTTTAAAATTCTTACAAGCTTTTTAAAATTCCACTAAATCTTTTAAATATTATACATATATCTATTGTAATTCCTTTAAATTCATAGAAACCTCTTAAAATCTTTTAAAATTCTTTAAAATTCTACGAAAATATTTATAATTCCTTAAAATTTCTTCCAAGTTTCTTAAAATCCTTTATAATGTAACGAAAAACTTAAAAATTCCTTAAAATATATAAAAAATCTTCAAAATTCCCCAAAATTCCACAAAAAAATGATTTTAATCGTTTTGTAGATTTTTATGGGATTTCAAGATGGTTTTGGGAGTTTTTAGAATTTTTAACGTATTTCGAAGGTTTTCCTGACATTTTTTTGCACCATTTGTTTGTTTTTCTTCCTTCAACTTCAAGTCATTCAAAAACCAATCAGGTTTGCAACAACAATGTAAGCGAGATTTTCGAGATATATCGTGACAACACTTTTTTAAGATAGGATACTTTAATGTGGATTGAATTAGTAATTATATCGAGTCATCTATCACATGGAAGCATAAGTGCTTTTTGATGCGTGTCATTCTACTACTCATTAGTTGAGGGTGGCAATGTGCCGATGAGCCGATGCCGCATGAAGGGAGGGCACAACACGTTGTTAGTGAAGCATGGGAATTTCGCGACATGTGTTTTAAACGAAACCATAGTAGTTCGATAACGCTTGTTTCGACTACTCACTTTTCGATGATATGGCTGGTTAGGGTTGTCGTTCACCTTACGTCAGGTGTTCTCATCGATAAACTTTGCGGGGGTGGAAATGCGCATCGAATAGCCCTTTGGGAAACCAAAGGGGAAAGTTTACAACTCTTTGAATATATTTGACGCTTTTTGAATTACTTGAAACTTCGATAATTGAAAAAATATGAATGTTTCTTAAACAATTGATTGGACTGTATAAATCTGAGCTGAACAGCTTTCAATTTTACGTATATTACATATTTTAATTGCATGAGTATTAATAGATTAATCATCAATTTCCCTTGGGACATTTGCTTCTTTTTCTTTTTCTAGGGAGATAAAATGATATTTACTGTTAAAAGGGCTGCTTATACTTTGAATTACGAATTCGAAGCGCACTGATTCTTGGCTAAATGACCCTCACATTTGATGCAGAGGGACTTCCGCTACAACCTGTTGGTGCCCACGGTGATTCGTCCCACATTCTATTATTTCAAACATCTGTCGACACTTTCTCATGGATGACCGCCTAGCTGCGGGGGTGAATATCGCGTTTAAACTCACCGACGCGACGACTACTGTCGTTTAAATGCCACATGCTTTTGTTTCACACGAGATGAAATTAGGGCCTCTGCCTTTGCGTGGCGCACGTAATCTATGTAGGGGATTATTTAGAAAGGGATGGTTCTTTCGCGGAATAGAAATGGACATCTATGGTTATAGTATATCTACTCGAAAAGGATAATTATTTTCTATATAGATAAAATATGTTGATAGTTCTCTGTTAGACCAGAATTAATAAAACTCTATATTGAAAAACTTGATGTTGTTTTCGATGTCAAAAACACACAAAAAATTTGTGAAAATGATTAAATGTGTTTATATATTGGAAAATTTAATAATTTATATATTGTTGACAAATACAGAAACAAATATTTTATGATTATATTATTTTGATCATTTTTAATAACAAGATTTGAAAGGATTCAAAAAAATGACAAGAGTTTTTGATAATTTCAGTACGTCTCAAGAGGTTTAACATATTTTAAAGAATACTAAAAGATTTTTTATTGAGAAGTTACTTCAAAATTTGGAAACTTTTTTGAATGTTTTGAAATTCCTTAAAATGACTTGAAATCTCTTAAAAGTCACTAAAAATCTCTTATTCTTTACGATATTTTACAATTTTTTATATCTTGAAAAAGCTATGGAATATCTTTACATTCTTTGCAAATCCTTTTAAACTCCCAAGAATCAGCTAAAATTTCTTAAAATCTCCTTAAATTCCCTAAAATCACTTGAAATTTTTTAAAAATCCTTTAAAATTATTAAATATCATATAAAACCCTTTCAAATAAAAATGTTTAATATTTTAAAATCTTGAAATCCTCTTGAACTATTTTGAAATTCTTTAAAAATGTCGTAATAAAATAATAATATAATAATAATCATAATAAGTCAAAATATAATAAAATTATGGATTCCAGTAGATTAAGTGTTCTCAATTTGCTCAGACGCATCAATAAAAGAATAATAAACTTGATTTGTTTCCGTTCTTGAAGACATATACCAAGAAACCCAGCTATATAAGCGTTTCTCTTTTGTTTACTTTCTAGATTTTATATTGGAAATATTTTTCGTTCAAAGTTTTCAAAAGTCTTACCACTTTATATTCGCAGAAAAAATATTTTCTTCTATTTATTAAATGTTAATTATTATATTAGCAAAAAGATTTTATTTCTTTATTTTACAATTTTTTTGTTTTCTTCTTTATTTTATTTTTCTTTTTACTTCTTTTTTTTGGATTCTTTACTTTTATAATATCGAAATAATAAATATTTACAGAATTAACTTAAGGGCATGAGATACTTTACCATAACAATTAAGAACATTTAATTTCCCCAATATTATGATAAATATCTTTTACTAAATCTCGGCCATTTACTTCCGTCTGTACAAAACGAAGGAATCAAAATAACTTACTCTTATGTTAATTATCAAACGCCTTTAAATATTGTAAATATACACCGATCCATTTTGTGTTACAAAAATAATTCTGGAATAATAGTTCGAAGACTTTTGTTTGTTTGTATTGCTTGCTTGGTATTGTTTATGACTATATACGGACCCGAAAGATCTTGTATTTCTCGATAATTTGCAAATATTTCTACCATTTTATGATGATTTCACTAAACAGTACAACAAATATGAAAAAGTTCTCAAAAAAAAAATAGATCTTCCGAGTCATAATATAAAAATTGTATATAACTTTTGAGAGACATCCTAGACACACTCTGCTGCAGTCTGATATTGATTCATAAAGGATATCATTATCTGCACCACACTTCAAAAATATCATCCACACAATATTCTCATCCTTCACTTTTAACATGAAAAACTCACTTTCGAAGAAAATAAAATACCGGTAATAACAGAGAAGAAGACTCACTTGAAGAGGGCTGCATCTTCTGCTGACTGCCTGGACTGTGACTGATTTGGGACTCTTGTCTCTGCATACTGTATATATATATTTCTCTCTCTACGAGAGAGAAAAACTACGTATTAAAACTACGTATTAACACTGCACATTCACTTAAATAAATAAAATAAAAACCGAACAGATATGTGAAACTAGTAACTAAGTTTATGAATCCTTGTAGGTGATTAAAAGCTTCCACTGTTAAGAGGAAGGCCAGCTACCCTCTTAACGTCTGCGTGGTTGCAGAAACAGTGTTACAGTTGCTCGCAGAGCAGTTGCAGTTGAATGAATTGTGACTGACAGTCATCAGCAGTGAGACTTTTGGAAGGTCTGGGTTGATCTGGCTTTGAAAAGTGGTCCGTAACGAGGATTGGTCAACTCAACTTCCCTACCCTTACTGAAGGGCGGGATCTTTTGGTGTCAGCAGAAGCCCACCCCTCGACTTGGAGGGGTTGATTCCAGCGTAGGCGATGCGACGATGCTACTCATCGTATAACACATACACTACCCACACCTATCATAGACATTGAGTCTAAAATTGTAGATACATCCCCCCTCATATGTCGAGCACTATTCCATTCATCTTTCTGGCCGTCAAAAAACGAAGGCACACCATCAACCCCTCCAGCATCCAACAGGATCGCGGCTACCATTGAGCGCGCGCTTCTGTCACCACCAGGGCTAACGGCTTTGTGCAGATTTGCCTGTAATTATGTAATCGTAATGAATTGCCCTTTTATGCCTCATGCGCCTAATTCAGCCTCTTATTGTGTTTTATGTGGCAACCAGAATTAATATAGCTGTGCATTTTTTTTGTTGGAGATATTGCGATTTTTTGGATTCTTTTCCAATAGATTTTTCACTGATTAAAATCGTGAGAAAAGAGTCACTGCAAATCAGTGGAATTTTACTGGTAATCAGTTAAATTTCACTGATTCAAGTTTAGAGAGTGCGGAAATTATTTTCAAATGGAAGTGAAAAGTCCTGATTTTATTTATAGTAAATTAAAAAGCATTTATAATATATATTTAGTTCTTTTTTCTGGAAGTAAAGAATCTTTTGAAGTCATCATTCATTTTCTGAAATAACATGTATTATAATATTAGATTATTTGATTTTTTACGACATAAGAAACCTTTTACTTTCTTATACATTAGCTTTGATATTTTCTTATTTGAAAACATAGATAAAAACGACAATTTTCAAAAACAAATAACCATAACTTAAGTTATGGATATTCGTAATATTCTTAATATTCAATTAAATGCATTAATCTTATAAGTCAATCGATTATTCGTCTCGACACAGGGAATCCTTCTTCCCCCTTTACATAAGCTTTGAATTGCACCTAGAAAAAAGAAAATTATTTAAATTATTTGAATTAATATAGAATTAAATAAATTATTTAAATCAAAGAAATTTTATTGGCCCTAATATGTCAGAGAAATGTTTATTTTATTCAAAGATGATTGCATTTTATGTGCCAACCAGAATAAATATTATTAATATTATAGGTTTATGATTATTTAAAAAGGTAGAGTGTAAAATTATAAATTTATTTCTATTTATATTATAAATTTCTACTCTACCTTTTTAAATAATCATAAACCTATAATATTAATAATATTATAAATGTACCTAAGAATTTCTAAATTCAAGATTTTGAAAAATCCTTAGACACGTTTTGAGATATTGGTTGTGCAAGTAAACCCTGAAGCAATTTATGTACAACTGTATTTAAAAAAAATAAATAAAATAATAAATGAATAAATAAATAAATAAAATAAATGAACTGAGGAAAGTTTAAATAAAAAATTTACAAAATATTGGAAAATATGTAACCACAAAGATTCTTGTATGAGGAAGCAAAATATATTTAATTCCTTTTTCTCGAAGCAAAAAATCTTTTAATTTCATCATCAATATTTAATAATAAAATATATTAATATTACATTATTTGATATTTTACGATGCAAGAAACCTTTTACTTTCTTACATTACTTTCTTCATTTTTTTTTAATTTGGCAATTAGGAGAAATTAGTTTTATAATAGAAACCTGACCTCTAAATATTAATCAAATCCAACTCATGCTGATCCAAATCTTTAAAAAAATTCAATTTATATATAAAATATTCAAAATGCAAAAATATACAAGCAATTGAAGTAAATGAATAATTACTATTAGAATTATTATAAGAATTTCACTCTCTAAACTTGAATCAGTCAAATTTCACTCATTTTCAATGACTCTTTTCTCACGATTTTAATCAGTGAAAATTCACTGAGAATCAGTCAAAAGTCACTGAAATTTTCAGTAATTGTCACTAAATCTAAAAATTTCAGTGAGTTTTCATTGGTTTCCAGTAGATTATTCACTAATTAAAATCGTGAGAAAAGGGTCACTGAAAACCAGAGAAATTTGACTGGTAGTCAGTTAAATTTCACTGATTCAAGTTTACAGAGCAGAAAAAAATAACGTATTTATTAAAAATGAAGCGTTTTCTTGATTCTCAGATACAAAAGCGAGTACAAAAGCTACCTGCTGATCTCTGATAATCATGGACCACGTTTTACCAAGTATTAGTCTCTGATATTCCTGAGAATGGTCTAAGATTCCAATAAAAATAAACATACAATACTTTGCTCTAGATTGAGCTATATGGGATGCGGGGTTCAAGTTCATTGGCTCGTAAAAATGTAAGGACATTCAGGTAATGCTAAAGTAAGGATTCCAGCCATCATCTAGCTTTTAGCATCAAGGTCTAGGTTTTTAGGATTCTGTAGACCATTCAGTGCTGAATAGAACTGTGCTGAGAGGAGGTTTAATACAATGGCGTGCGTCAATATCCATGTGGGCAGATGTGCACTACACACTGACTCCCTGACTCCATCTTGAATTATCTGATGTTTGATCCCCTCACGCTTAGTGCACTTCCTTCGTCTATACGACACCAAATCAAGTCATAAATCTATGTGTATGAGTAAGTATATTAGTAAATATTTTATATAGAAGTGAACCAACATGGGGGTAAATTTGAATCAATAACAGTCATATTTAGTCTCTCTAAATTTCTTTTAAGCATTTTATTTGGGTATATTTTGGTATTTTGATATTTTGGTATATTCTCTGTTTATCCATTTACGTTAACTCGTTAACGTAATTATTAATAACAAAATTATTATTATTAGTCAGAAAAACATGCTTGCGAACGGAATGCATTAGAATTATACATAATTTATAATTAAAATACATAATTTAGTGAGAGATCAAAATAATTTATTTGAAATACAACATCTTATTTTGGTTTCGTATATATACTGTGAAGAATATGAACCTATTGATTTCACAAAAGGTAATGCTTTCTAAAGCTGCCATTTTATAAAGACGGCAAAGACTATTTCTTTTTCCTTCCCGGTACAGAAGAAAGAAGAGAATTCGATCCTCTTTCTCCCCTTCCTCCTTGAAAAAACCGTTCGACCGTAACCAAAACGGCACCGTTTTGGCTTTAGCGCAATATGTTGAGAAGCTTATCCACGTAACTATCCGAAATCTCGGGCCTATACAAAGATTTCGAGGCAACGTCGAACTTGATGATGCGTACCGCTTTATAAGACTTCTGAGGAAATAAAAGTTCTCAATTTGTTTCGAAAAATAGAGGTGCTCTAACTAAAGAAAATAGTTTGAGAAAATTCAAAATTATAGAGCGAACTTCATGTTCATTCATTTTTAGAATTAATTATTAGATTTAGAATTAATTTTTAGATATTATAGATAGATGAAGAATTTCTCAGAATAAGAAATCCTTCTGAAAATCGAGATTCCTGTGAGGGAATCAGGCATCATCATTTGTGCGCATTTGAGGTCTGGCAACTTTGTCTGTGGTTCCAGCTTTCCTTGGAGGCTTTTCATTCGCGATGGCGAACCACAGATTCGAGTCGCTTTGTCAAGAAGGCAAATGCAGCTAAACGGCTGTAATGGGACTCAGAAATCAAAATAGTTCTCTGGCTAGGGGATCTATAGATCTCCAATGAGCGTTATGAGTACAGGCATGCATGTACTATTATTGTAATTTTCTGACCCCGTATATAAAGAACCATATCCTTGGTTGAGAATAATGTCCAAAATCTGTTTTGAAAAAGTATAGGCAATGTTGTTTTAGGGCGACAGTCTGAAAACGGAAGTTCTTGAAGTGTGCCATTGGTGACGATTGTCATCGATGTTTAGATTTCGAAAAAGGCGAGACGAGAGGAGGCGATTAAACCATTATAGCATTTCCAGAGTATATATTCAACAACAATAGTTTTTTACTAATGAGTGTAGGATCTTACACAGCATCTTATGCAGGATCTATTTTAATAAACTATAACACCTATTAAAAGTAATGAGAATGTAAAAATTCGTTAATCATCAGCCTATTTTCACATTTCACAAGGCAGGCAGTTAATAGGAAGATACATGTGTGCATGCATGTACATGATGACCTGCCTTCATATGCAGGTTGTGATGATAGTTTGATTGTTTGATAATTTGTTACTATCCAATGGGCGTATCGATACGATTTAATGGCAATGTTATGGGAATATACGAGCATATGGTATATCGTCCACATCGTGCAGTGCATTTCGAATCTACCTGGATATTAGAATTAGGGGAACGCGCGCTCTGATGAGTGAGGTTCATCGTCATTTCACCATATGTGAATTATGACCCCATGAGAACTCTCATCTCTAGAACTCAATGTGGGAAGTTTGCGCACTTGAGTTCGATCAATGCCTAATTTTTAATGAAACAGGATTTAAGCTTCTAATAACTTCCAGTCTGATTATTCTCCATCCTGATTATTTTCCAGATCATTTTCCATTCTGATTATTTTCCATGTTTCATTCTCATGTGAATGAGAATATTCAGTTTAAAGAAAAATGAGATGTTTTTTTAGTTTTACATTACATGCGAAAGCAGGTGAATTCCAACGGTCAAATTATTTCAAAAGGCATTGGCTGTTGAAAGGAAGAGGCCGAGTCGGAGTCACTTGGAAGCAGGGCTTATCCTCCATTACGGGAAGACTTGCTGCCCTTGCACTTTCCTCCTTTTTTTGACCATGGACCATCCAACTTCTCTTCTTGCTTTCCTCGCTCGGTGGGCTTTATTTTGAATTTTGAGCTTGACGGGGCTGAATCCTCATAGTGTTCAGGAAGTGAACCGTATGATAGCCGCAGGATTAACGCGACTTGTCGGGTCCCTTGCTCCAGTGATCCCAATACCAAAGAGGCGCTTCCTCGACAAAAATGTCAACCTAATTTTGCAAGATCTTCCTTTCCGATTGAGACCCGACAAAAAAGCCGAAGGGCGCGCACCACATAGCTCCCCTTCTATTCCCAAAAACAACTTTATTCTCTCTCGTACATAGAATCAAATGCCGTCAGTAAGTCGAGAATTAAAACAAGGGTTTTTCAAATTTTAAAAATATTTTCTTATTCCTTTTAATATTTTTTATTATTCTTATATAAGAAAACGAAATAATCGCAGTTTGGTTAAAAAAAAATCTTAGCGGTAATCAGGAATCAAGATCTAAAAAGAGGCCTTTTGAAGATGGCAAATGGCAGAAGGAAGAAAGGACAACAGCAAAAAGTTCTTTGCTTTCGCACGTCAAGTCCGGATTATAGATTAGAGCACACTCAGGATTTTCGGAACCTCATAAATTGAATACCAGTAAAAACAAGTAGGCGCAAACAGAGAATGGCGACCATGGGATTATTCTAAGAGAAGTTTTCTAATAGTGTACCCATAAAGCATATAGATGTTGGGTAAGATAGCGGCTATATATAAGACGAGAAATTTGGGTACCTTTTTGGTTTTCACTTAAGCACAGACCTTCCTTCTTGCTAATCTCTTCCTCCCTCTCGCTGTAACAGTGTCAGCGGATTACTGCATGGAGAAAATACTTACCCTAGAGGAATTCACCAATCCACTTCTTCTCTATTTAGCAAAACACCTAGAGAAACATTTTGAATATTCCTCTGTAAATTATAAAGGGTGAAAACCACCCTAAAGTTTAGTCCCTCAAAAATGATTTTTTTATCTCGATATAGAATGGATAAAAATTCTAATTTAAAAATGAATTATTTATTTTAAAAACCCTAAAATTGCAAATATATTGTTCTCGGTGTATCATTAGCATATTCGGAAGAAAAATGTTTCAGATCCAGCAAATTCAAGAAGTTGAAGTTCATACCTGTTGGAAGCAGAGAAAACTTGACCACCTGTGGTCTGTTACCTACTTATGAATAATTCGGATCGCTAGAGCGTTGTCGTTTTAAATCCGAATTAACGACAATTTTCGTGACACGATTAGGATCAGCTTCTATGTTAAACTAGTTTTCGACTTAACACTGACCCTATTATTGGTGTCTAATGCTATGGATATTCTCGTGCATATTATTTTCTTTGAAGGAACTTAGAAACCGATTGCACTAAAAAGTTATGCACAACAATTATGCTCAATTGTTGTAAGCTTACAACAATTCTAATATGAAGCTAGCTTCATATTATACAGCTTATACAGTACACTGAGAAAAAAATACTCGGAAATCGATAAGTATTCTTTTGAATCAATGAAATATCTGCTTTTGGAAGAGATTTATTGATTTCCGAGTATTTTTTTCTCTGTGTACAGTATTTATTATTTTACAGTATTTTTATTTATTTTTTATTATACAGTAAAATGAGTATATATAAAGTATCAAGGATGGTCAATGCTGAAGTGTTAGTGCGCGGGAATTAAATGTCCGTTAGTCGAAAGGAAGTTCAGTGTTATGAAAATTAGACGGCTGTCGGTTGAATCCCGAAGTAACGAACTCTTCGCCGACGTTCAAGTAGGCGTAACTACTTCATAGTGACAAGTAGCTTGCACCAGCCAGCAGATCAGAAATCAGAGCTGCTGCTTTTCGAGATTGAAAGGGAAGCAAACTTCTTGAGGAATACCTTACAGCTTACATTGAGATATCCATCCTGGGCGGATACATCCGGCCTCCAGTTACGCATTCACCCTGTTTTTCGTCAAGAAGAAGGTCCTGACAAGACGCGTTCCTTGGGAACTTGTTACGTCGTAATATGTATATGTATAATTGTATATCAACTTTCAATCATATTTCAGCAGCATCAGTTCTTCAAACATCAGATCATTTCAAGAAAACTTCTTGAGGAATATTTTTATCATTCTGTATTTTTTAAAGGTACATTCTATGATAAATATTGAAAAAATAAATATTTATTGAAGCAAATTGAATAAATTCTTGCAATTTGATAATTGAAGAGACTTGTACAGATTTTTCTTCCCTATTCGATTCGCCACTGCCTTTTGCTTGCCCGCACTTCTGCACCAGACCCAACAGGCTGGCGAGACTCAATATCGTTGTACAAGTCTGTGAATGGACCTTCTCGAAAGGCACAACGACCAGTGACGTAACTCGAACCCGTTGTCCCGTTGTCAGTACAGACAGTGCTGACAGTCGATCCTTTGTACTTTATTCCTGGCCTCACCCACTTCGAGTACCAAAAGCACACCGAAAGGCCCGCAGTGGTTCTTTTCTGCCTCCTTCTTAACATCCTCGACGCCATCGTGGTCTCGAATTTCCTCCTCCTCTTTTACTCTTCTTGGTCTGGGTACCAGGGCCCTCCATCTAAGAATCACCTTCCTCACCTTTCGACATCAAGTTTACTCAAATTTATTCGGGAGGAGATTGAGAAATATTATAATAAAATACAGTTCAATAATAATTACATATTTCTTACTTGCTTCCAATTCTTCGAAATTATCAAATATTATCAACGGGATTTGAATAACCCGCGTATTTTATCTATACCTACTTATCGACTGAGTAGGTGTAGATACTAAGATAGGAAACTCATATTGAAGTAAATAATAAAATGTCAGGTAGATGATAATTTTATTATACGGAAATTCTCGCTTTCTGATGATTTATTTTATGACAAATGGAATTTGGGAAATATTCATGCGCCTTAAAAATATGTCTTGTTTTCCGTTTTTATTATTTTTTTTTTTGAGAAGATTTCCTTTGTCAGCATTCTCTTTACAATTTCAAAGATTATCATCTTACATCACATTTAGCCCCACAGGTATAGATGTATGTATGCAACGAATGCTTGCACGCATAAAAGCTAAGATCTTTCGTGTACCTTTCTTTCGTTCTCGTCTTTTCCGAGATTCGCCTTTTGACCAAGTGCTTCTTTAGTTTGAAATAGGCGTTATTCAATATCTAGCTGGCGTCCTTTTTACTGACAAAGAGCTTCCGGAAAGTGTTATTTACACATCAGTCTTATTTTTAACTATATTCTATGTATAATCCTTGATTTTTTAATATAGATCTATATTAAAAAATCATCGATGATCGAATATTAATCATACTCAAGTAATCCTTAAGGGTATGTGATACTTTACCATAAGAGAAAATTAGTTATATCAATTATACATTCATAATAATAAATATTTTTAGCTAATAAAAGTCAATAAACCTCCGTCTATATGAGGCGAAGGTTTGTTGACTCTTATTTACTAAAAATATTTATTATTATGAATGTATAATTGGTATAATTAATTTGCTCTTATGGTAAAGTATCACATGCCCTTAAATAGATTGAAAGCTTATAAAATTTTGTATCGAGCGAGCAGAGGGCGAAGCTATTTTTGTCAATTTTCAAGGAGATAAAAAAATCAATATTTCAATGTTTTCTTTTTGTAATAACCCTATTAACTTTTATTAACTTAATTCTATTAACGAGTATTTAACTTCGGGAATTTTATAATTTCGAGAATTTAAAATTTCTATAACTTTCAATTTTGGGAATTTAAAATTCATAATTTCGAAAATTTTTATTTTTCGGGAAGTTTCAACTTCGGGAACTTTAAATTTCGATAGTTTTCAGTTTCGGGAATTTTAAATATTTCCTTTACGTGAATGCACATTTTTTTCCTTGTGTAATACAAAAAGCTAATGAGGGTATAAAGAAATTTGAAAAATTCAATAATCCTCAATAATTAGAAAAAAATTTTATTACAGGTAGAAGCAAGTGCAACATAGTTTGATAAAGTCAAGGATAAACTCTAAAAAGTGGGGATTGGGGAATTCCAAAACTTTCAAGCTCCGTAAACTTTCTCAAATTCAGAAGTGTAATATTTGGGTTGCTTTATCCCAGTTTTATGAGGTTACACGGATAATTCTGTTGAGCCACAATTACACTTTCCTACCAACATAAAACTCCAGGAAACAACCTGTCCACAACAGTAAATCAGAGGAACTAAGTTTTCAACGCTGTAAACATAATAAAACTATTATGGGTTGTTATTCTACTGAGTGAAATTCACTTTGTACAAAAGAAAAGTTCAACTTTATTTAAATCCACTGGGCTTTTTACCTTTAGATAAAATCCATTTGATTGAAAATCACTTGTACAAATTAAGGAAAAAATAAGGTATGGTGATTTCCTTTTGGATGTGTTGAAATGTTAGAAACAACATTATTATTTTTATTATTATTATTATTTCATAGTATATTAATAGGTTTGTTTGAAGGAGTGAAATATTTTCAACATTTTAACTTTATCTTTCCAGATGGTGATTTTAGCTTCGAACAAACCCGACCCAGCTTAATTTTTTTCGCCTCCGATCTATGGTTCGAGGATAGTCTGAGCTAAACAGAATTTTTTTTTCTGTTCCTTACTTTCCAATACTTAAATATACAATCGACTCTCCTAATATTAACGAAATCCAAAACAGAAACCCTCTCATTATTATCCAAATTCCCGTTTGTGAACGTTAGTCAGCCATTTTGGATTGTTTAAACAATAAAATTTTGTACAATTAATATCAAATTTGTTATCAGGAACCCTGAAAACCCAGAAAACCATATGTAGCAACATATTTGGTGCGAAAAAAAGATGTTTATTAATAATTTGCATAATTGTTTAAATAATTAAAATTATCTATGTACGTTTTCAAAATATTTTTTCCCGTAGATCACGATTCTGTAATCATTTTTTGCAATAATTTTATTTAAACAAATAATTTAATAAAATAATTTTGTAAAAATAAAAGCAAACTCGTAATCAACGATCAAAAATTCTATGAATTTTAACGAAATTCATGGAATTTTAAGAGAATTTTTGAAACTAAGGAATTTTAAGGGATTATAATATTTTTAAATTTTGAGAAATATTAAAATGTTTTTCTAAGAACTTTAAGCGATTCCAACGAATTTTAAGACATTTCTAAAGATTTCAAAGGGACCTTTAAGGAATTTTAAATGTTGAAAAAAATTTCCTGGAATTTTAGAAGAAGTTAAGAGATTTTAATAATTTTAAGGGAGTTTCTGATTTTTAAAAGATTTTATAGAATTTTCAGGATTTCATGGAATGTAACGAGACTTCTAATAATTTTAACGGATTTTAAAGGACGTAAAGAGCCTTTAAATTTTATCGTACAATTTAAAGAATTTCAAAAATTTTCTGATGGGATTATTAAATTTTCACAAATTTACAAAGATTTCAAGTGATTTTTATGAGTTTTAAAATATTTTATGAGGTTTAAAGAATTTAAAACTTTGTCAGAAAATTTTATTTTAATTCTTAAGAAATGCCAAGAGGTTTTTATGAATGTTCAAAAATTTTTACGAATTCTAACTTGCACTTCAAGACATAAATGATTTAAATCGTTTTTGTGAATTTTTAAGGGATTCAGAGCCGTGCTTAGGAATTTATATTGGGGGGGGGGAGGTGGAAATATTTTTATGATTAATTCATATGATACAATAAAAATAAACCCCTAAAAACGCCCCCTTGCGCACGGCCCTGAAGGGATTTGAAAAGGTTTTTGAGAGTTTTAAGAAATCTTAACGAAGTTTAGGATATTTCGAAGGTTTTCCTGAAATTTTTTTACGCTATTAGTTTATTTTTCTTCTTTCAACTTCAAGACATTCAACAGCCAATCAGGGTTGCGATGGTACTTCAAAAGAGTGTCTTTTTGACGTTATTGGGTTCAGGACCTAAGAAGTATAAAGACAAATTACAAACACTAAGAGACGAATTTTTGTTAGTGCAATAAAAAAAAATAGTAAATCTAGGATGTCTAGGATTTGGGGAATTCCTGTCTGCTGAAGGGGTCTCAGGTAAATCAGGTCAAAAAAAAAGGTAAAAGGTAATAATAAAGAAGATATTCGGCGCCAGGCTTGTTGTTAATATAGATCTTTCTTCTTTTATCCTACAATAATTCTGAGTTTAAATAAATAGATCATAAATACACTAAGTTTGTAAGCTGCTCCTGCAACTTTTCTCTCCTAACTTCATGACCCTAAGTTGATAATGCCTCAGATAATACACCGGGTAACACTGACTCGCACCTCAGTTTATTACAGTACCTGAGTACCTACCATAGAAAGGTGTCCCGCGTTTTCGACATTAAGTATACATACATTTCGTTACAATTAGTATTTTCTATTACAAGTAAGTTACAATTTACTATTTGCAAATTGTCTGAAAACCAAAGATATAAAATCCTATCTTGACTTTTATTGTGTACCAGAAGAAATCTATAGTTCTGATAACCACAGAAATAAAATTTCATTTCGGAGTGGGGGGGAGATCAATCCCCCTTAATCCTTACCCTTGCCCATTGGGTGTGGAAACCGTGAATTGTACCCTGTTTTTCTATTTATGGTTGTCATATCCATACAAATGATTTTCTATATATTAATATAATCTTTTTATTATAGTAATTTTGATAACGAAAATAATCTGAAGATAGTTTTCAAATTCGGTATATTCACTTTTATAAGATAAGATTATTTTATCACGAATCTGATTTCTAATTATTGTCTTCTTTCTGATAGAAAAAAAATCATTCGTTTGTTTATATGAAGGTGTATAATAAAATACCCTGAGTTTTAATTTATCACAATACAATAAAAATAGGAGTTTCATTTCTATAGGAGGGCAAGCGGGAAGGGGCGGAATGGGGCGAAAAGCGAACTCGGTATAAATCGCAGGGCGATAATGGAATTCTCAACAGGGGTTCCATTGACGCGACTGTGAAATGTCGTACTCGGGGGTAAATAGAACGCCACTCTGATCGTTGTTGTCATCGCATCGCCATCGTCGCTCTCGAAAAAATGGCGTGATGCTGGATACACTGGTTCTATACACGTCACGGGAAAACGATTAGATTAGCGAAGGCGTCAGTAACGATGTCGAGGCGACGTGTGAACTTTCCCATAGAAAAAGCACATGTTACATTCTACCTTACACATTAGTCGTGAGGTTTTGTTCATATGAATCAAATCAACAATGAATTTATTTTTATTTTTGTCCACGAGCAATCTCTTCCTTTATTTTAGTCATGCAATATCAATAAATTATATATTATATTTTATATATTATTCTATATATACTAAAATATATCGATCGAAATTACCAATATATCCATAAAATGTAATTCAGTTACTGAATTATCTGATTGCAATAATACAGGTTATTAAATATAAATTCTTTTTGGATTTTATACTTTTTAAGCAATTTTTAGTTATAAAAACGAATAAAAAAATGAAAGAACGCATAAACACAAAAAATATTATTGGAAATTAATATTAATTTCCACCCTTGAAAGGGTGAAGGGTGAAGGGTAATTATTTCATCCCCTCCTCAAAGCCCTTGTCAGAATTCCCCCCTTTGCGAAAGAGACTGTTTTCTCTAGTTAATATTTGTCAGTTCTTTTGTTAAAAATGATGAAATAAAATAAAGAATTAATAAAAAAATATAAATAAAATGTGGATTATTTTAGTAAATTTTTTTTAAATCGTGTGAACGGAAAGAGCAAAGATTAAGATTAAGAGGAAGGAGTGAGAGTGCGTATAAAGGGGGTTGAAGAGCAAGTGAAGTTGGCATCGGTGAGTATAATGTCAGAAGATGAGGGTTTGCCCCAATACCACGCCCCCTGCTTTAACTACGCCCTCAGGATGTCACCCCCGCATGCGTAAAATCACCCTAGAGTCTTTGGTGTCTCTGGAGTCGCTGGACCAAAGAGGCAGAGACCTCAGAGAAAAAAAGGTGCCTCTCGAAAATGTATTTTATGTTTGCAATTTTTATCTGATTTGGTTTTTTTAAACGTGACTTAATTTTAAATCAGTGTGACACAATTCTACCTCAAAGATACATTTATAAATTTATTTTAAATTT
This sequence comes from Synergus japonicus, assembly GCA_900474275.1. NCBI lineage: Eukaryota > Metazoa > Arthropoda > Insecta > Hymenoptera > Cynipidae > Synergus > Synergus japonicus. The sequence continues at coordinate 128,774 of UCOH01011974.1, forward strand.
ATCTTAAATTTATAAATTTATCTTAAAGATAAAAGATTAAGGGCCGATTCCACCAACTGTGATTACATTGTAATCCTTGATTAAATCCTTGATTGTCGTACGCAAAGTATTGATTAACTTCCGTTAATCAAGGATTAAAATTTAATCACAGTTGGTGTAATTGATCCTAAAAATTCTATCTAAAGAAATGGCGTTACAAAATATCTCGTCGAAAATCTCGCATACATTGTTAAATCTTCTTTAAATTCCTAGGAACCTTTCGAAATTTCTTAAAATTGAAAATTTCTTAAAATCATTAGAAATTTCATCAAATTCCATGAAATCCTTAAAAACACGGAGAGAAATAGATATTAACTGTTAATATTTGGATATTAAATCGTAATATATCTGCTTTTTATGGGAAGACTATATAGATATTTAGATTTTGTAAATTTTAATATCTTAAATTATTAGAATATTAATATCTTCTATTATTATTATTATTATATATAATATTCAGATTTTTAATATTTAGTTCTTAATATCCAGTTTCTCCGTGAATTGTATGCAAACTCTTTTAAAAATTCGAAAAATCTCTTGAAAACTCTTAAAATTTTACGAAAACCTTATTCGAAATCCTTTAAATTCTATAAAATATTTTGAGTGATAAAATTCCTTGAAATCAGATCAAAGTCGTGAAACCCTCTTAAAATACACTGATTCGAAAAAAATGTTATAGAGTCGGTATAAATAATTATATTCCCATTTGATTCTACAGAAGAAATGGAATCTATATCAGTTTGTTTAAAAGTTTTTTATTAAAAGTTATTTAGTAAATAAGTTTTGAACAAATAAAAGAAGTGTACGTCTCATTTTAAGACAAAGATTGTCTGATACAATCCTTTGTCTCATTGACACCTAGATTGTTTATGGTCTATTCTATTCTCAGGTCTCAGTCCATTTTAACTTATCATTCGTTTTACATATATTTGGACTGATTTATAGACATCATTATACAGACTTAAACTCCCACTTAGACCAAATGGGATAATATGCGCTACATGGGGTAAGGAGAGCAAACTTCTATTACAAATTTGCCGAATTTTAGATTCGCCCGACATTAACATAAATTTGAGGATTCTACTTGACCTTCTAGATCAACTCGATGTTATCTTAAAAGCCGCAATAACCGTAATATCCATTGTTCATTTGATTTCGTTTCAAGAAGGATTATCCTTTTGGGACAGTTTACAAGCAGGAGAGTATAAATGCTTTCTACTCCTAACAACAAAGTTAAAATGTCTTTAATGATACTCGGAAATAGTTGTACATTTATTTATAAATAATTAAAAATTAAAAGAAACAAAAAGAAGGACGGAATATAGAAAAATGAAGCTATTATGAGAAGAATTTTAACGTTTTCTCATTGAGGATTGAATCTTGCTCTCATTCTTCTCTTTCAAACACTTTCTCACAAGTACTGCAAGGTAAAAATATGCGGGCTGACATATTGTCCACATAGCTTTGTTTTTCAAGTTTTAAACTGAAGGGACCACTTTGGAATGTATAGAATGTGTAGTGTTTCCAAATATATAGTCTCTACTAAACTGAATATCTCTTCACGCCTATTATTATTGCACCCTGGTGCTTTTCTAGCGCACACAGTGCCTCCGTCTTCACCCTTATAACTTTATCCTACTCGATTCCCTGAGCGTTAAGAGCTAGTCATTTTTCTTCTGAAATCTTATGAATACTTGTGTGACAAGCATAGTTATTCTTGTTTGTGGACACCAACACCAAGGAAACGATATTTACGTGAAGATAACACATTCTACCTTTGTACATGTCTCTCACTTAATAATTTCTGTACACTGTAAAAAAAAACTTCAATTACTTTAGTTGAAGTTTTTTACAATTACCGTAGCTGAATGAATATTCAATCAAAAGTAGTTGAATTTTCAACAAAATAGTTTAATATTCAATCAAAAGTAATTGAATTTTCAATATATTTCTAACAGTGTATATTATTTTCTGGAAGTTTGTCCTAGTTTTGCAATATTCATTTTTGCAATATTCAGGTTTTTAAAAAATTTCAAGGGATTTTATATTGAGATTTTAAGTGATTTCGAAGAATTTCAAGAAAGCTTAATGAACTTCAAAGAATTTTTAAAAGAATTCAAAAAAGTTTAAGGATTTTCAAGAGTTTTCACAAGATTTCAAGGGATTTTTATAAGAGATTTTTATATTTATCAAAAGGCCGTTCCAGAGATTTCTAGAAATTTCTATAGATTTTAGTGATAAGTGATTGTAAGGAATTTCAATGGATTTTAAAAGAAATGAAGAGAGTTTAAAGATTTTCAAAACAGTTTAAGTGATTTTCAGAAATTTTAAGGAATTTATATTCTAATGTGGAGTAAATTAAATGAAATTAAATCTTCTGAAAATGTCTTGAAATCTTGTGAAATCTCTGAAAAAATCTATTGATAACCCTTTTCAACCCCTTTAAATTCCTAAAATCAATCAAAATCTCTTAGCATCCCTTAAGATTCCTTAAAATTACTATAAATCTCCTGAAATCCTATTATAATTTTTGAAATCTTATAAAGTCTTATAAAATCTCTTGGAATTCCTTAAGATTATTTAAAATTTTTTACAATTCTTTAAAGTCTCTTTAAAATTCCTCTAAATTCTCTAAAATTGCTAAATACAAATTTTGTTTTTGAGAACAGCGGTAACTTTTTTTTAAAATTTATATTCCGAATTTCAGTAAATGTATAAAAAATCGTCAGAACTATACGTCTGAAACTTCAACCAAATCTATTTTCATTGAATCCTCTCATTCAATAAAAGTATTTTTGAGAGGTAGAGGGGGAGTTACAAAAAAGGGGTTGGGAGAGGGGGAAATGATAGAAAGAGGAGAAGAATTTTGTACAATACTAAATATTATTATTTATCTTAAGAAAATATTGTTAAATGAAAAAAAATTTATTTACATGACTAAAAAGAATGATAATTTTAAATTCGTCTACATATTTATAAAAGATGATGAAGACATTATTTTAAATTGATAATCTTGTAACTCTCTTTTTAATATAATAGTGAAGTATTTCAAATATCCTTCCAAATACGTCTATATCCATCGCGAGAACACAATTCAGGGGAGCACTTAGTTGACAAGGATAAATCGGTTGTGACTATTCTTATTCTGGCTCACCATTTTATATCTTCGTACCAGTTCTGCTCTTTGAGTTTCCGCACGTCTCTAAAAGTGACAAATTATATTCCATTAGCGTTCACTGTAAAATCCATGAGATAAAATATGAGAGGGGCAGTTGGTTTAATTAATTTTTTCTTTGACACTCAATGTGAAAAAGATATTACTTTAGTAAGATCTGGATTTAAATCTAGATGTTGGTGATTTTAATTCAATTATACTAAGTACATATAAAATTTAGGGAATGATATTGAAATGACTAAGAAATTTCACTGATTTCAAGTTTCAATTAAATTTCAGTGCTCTCTAAATCTGAATTAGTGAATAGTGAGCCACTAATTTACTCTAGTAAAAATTTTTACTAATTATTAGTTGTATTTCACTATTTCAATTCGTAGTTTTCAACTTTTCACTAAAGTTTTAGTTAAAAATAACTAACATTTAGTAGAATTTTTCACTAAAGTAAATTAGTGACTCACTTTTCACTAATTCAGATTTAGAGAGTGATTTTAAATGACTTTAAGTGAATTGGCTTGATTATATGTGAATTTATGTGATTACAGGTTTAGTAATTTTAAATAATTCTCAGTGATTCTAAAGTATTTTAAAGTAAAGAATTTTAAGGGAACTTAAGTAATTTTTGTTATTTATGAAATTATAAAAGAAAAAATAATTTTAAGGATGTATTTAAGGATTCGCGAAATTTAAGTAATAATATCAAAGCATTCTAAGTTATTTTAACAGATTTCCCATCAAAATTTCAAGTGATTTTAAAGAATTTAAAGGGATTTGAAGTGATTTTTATTACATTCTTTGTGGAACTTGAAAAGACTTGAAATCATTTTAAGTTTTAAAGAATTCATGGACTTTAAATAAATTCCAAAGCATTTAAAATTATTTAAAGGATTTAAAGAGATTTTAAACAATTTTAAGTGATTGCAAATAATTAATTTTTGGGAATTTTAAATTTCATTTTTATTATTTTTCTCAGGCTTTTTCTATTTGGAAAATTTTCAATTTCGTGATTTTAAATTTCTTTAAATTTACGTGATCTCTTTTCTCTGAATATCAAAAATAATTTTTTTTATGGTATTATTATTTCAGAGATTTGAGGGTCAAGTGTTTCGAGGAATAAAAAACCGGATCGATAAGAAGCAAAATGCAAAGGTCACGTGTGGCCCATATGCAGCATATGCAACCCTTAAGGCAGTGTTAACTGCGGCAGGGGTGGAACGCATCATTCCGGGGTGGCACCCGCACCCCAGATAATGTGGCGCAAACTATACTACAGTCTAAACGCTCCATTGTCTGATTCGATTATCGTGAGTGTCATTCTGAAGAAGCATGGGGATTAGTATTTCAATTATTTGCACAATAAGACAAGTACGACCTCGCAATATCGAGTGGCGTCGCGTGTCCTTGTTTGCACTACGAACATCTGAATCGGTAATCCGACCGAACGTTGGTAAGGTATTATCCTGTCTTACCGATTTTACATTTTCTATGTTCCACTTCAGTCACTTCAATGCAAGCGTAAGCCGTAAGGTATGCAGGCATTATCTTGCATTACCTGCTCTTCACTTACCGTGAGAATCGCAAATCTGTAAAAAAATCTGCAAAAAAATATGTGAATTTCGATTTTTATGTATTCGGTTTTCTTCTAAAAGAATTAATAAAGAAGAAATAAAAGGAAGAAAGCAACAGCATAAAATTTAGGGGATGATTTCTATATAGCAATCATCCCCCTGAAGTTATTTTGTCCCCTCGGGTCTAATTAACTTTTTGCACGGAAACTATACGGGAGATGACAAAAGAGCCAAAAAAGAACATGCATGCATTCTTCTTTGTCTTTCAGGATTAAAAAAATTAATTGACTTATCTCCGTTAGTAAAATAGAGATCCGCGTTGTTTTTGTTACTCGCAATCAGTTTTTTCAGTTTTCATGCTTTTTAATATGAAATTATTGGGAAAAAACCCTTTAGGAAATGAAAAAAGAGATAAATAAGAGATTAAGAGTTATTATATTGAGTAGAAGGGAATTTAATCTGGTTCAGAGGTGGTTTAGTTTCATGATAAGGTAGCAGGTTATTTTCCAATGTGTAAGTGGGAGGGTGATTGTGAGGAGGCGGTTCACACCCAGCAAGGACGTTCACTGACTGTGTCCTGTATAAATTGAACTGACTAAAAACTTCTTGCATACCAAGACGGTTCGTTGCTTTCAGAGTTTCGTCTGGCGCCAGGTGAACCAAGAACCGATCTTGACTCTGAACGAGATCTGCGTCATCGACCTGCTTGTCGACATTTCTTCTTGTCAACGAGCTTTTTCTTTTTTAACATACAAAACATATTTTGCTCCCTCAGTTAGACTTCCACTTGAGCGAAAATATACAATTAAACCAGAAAATGCAAAGGAGGTGGTTATTCTTGATTGGTTTTTATAACCATCTGGAAATTCTGGTAAGATATCATCCAGATGATTATTGTTCATGGAACCTTCCAATAAAGAAACGTCTTAAATATTCTGTAGGAAAACTAGAAAGGTTCTTTCTCATAATTGAAGTAATTTAAAGCGATTTCTAAAGAAGTTCAAAAGAATTTTAATGAATTTCAAGATTTTCAAGTAATTAAAAAATAATAATAGTAAATAATAATAATAATTATTATTTCCGAATTGAAGGATCAAATAAGAGATGGCAGTATCTGTAAGAATGAATTTATTACAAAGTTGCTATCATAGAATGGCATTTGGCACAGCACTATACATGGTAGTCCTATAAGTAAGAATTTCTTACTGTTATCCTCGTTACATGTGATATTGACGATTATGGCATGCGTAAGAGCTCTCGAAGAAAAATATTCAATCACAACATAGATATAAAAGCTATCATTTTTATTTGTATAAATTTAATTCAACTTACAATCAGATTACCATATGTAATTTATGGCTTTAAATTTGCCTATTATAGTAAAGAAGGAAACATGAAGTGTGTACATAAAATACAAATGAGCTTTCATGCAATTGTTTAAAATTGTCTTTGTTCACAAAATGCAACTCTTAACATATTCGATGATTTTAACTAACTATCTTTATAACTAAGCAACAATTGCATACGTAATATCATACCACAAGGATGAGGTTTCTCATTAATTGAGATACTTTCTTGACGCCGAGCATCTTAAATATATACTTATTTTCATACATGCGCTTCTTTAAATCTTTAGATGAAATCCAGTTACATAAGGCATTACAAAAATTGAAGTGAAGAGGAAATTAAATTACAACAATTGTACATTAGATGAATCTGAATAATCTTTTGTGTTTTTCATTTGATTCAAGTTGGATTTACCCAAAAAATTTTGCGATTTGTCGTATTCTCAGCACCACTTCAAGATACTTCACGCATCACTTTGTCAAAATGTTGAAGAAACAAGGGTGCTTCATAAATAAAATAAATAATACGCGTACAAACTTTTAAAATAATAATTTTGGATATTAAATAATGATTTAAAGCCAGCTTAATGATTCCACGAGCAATGCAAGCTTTTTAATTGGCTATTTAAAAATAAAGATAAAAGTGTGCACCTTCTGTCAGTATTTGATATTTTATTTTTTCATGAATAATGTATAAGACCGATTGACTATAAAATATGAATACATGAGTAAAATAAAGACATTTGCATTTTTTTCAAAAGTCCCATAATTTACTATTATTTACTTACTACTGTATTTTCGATTATGGGAATTGAGTTATCAAATGCAAATGATTTGGATCATGCAGTAATCTAATTATATGGAGATAATGAGGAAACATTTAAAAGTGATCCATACTGAAAATTGAATTGATACATATTTTTCAGTATGGTCCGTAAAGTGATGAATATAAATTATAATTATTCAACTACTGATGATTTTCTCACCGTTTTATACATTATTTGCTAATGACTTGTATATGTATAATACAATGCGATTTAAAATTAATCGAGAATCATAAAGGCGATGAAAATGATTACTCGTAATAAAATCAAAATCGACATCCTTTTGAAAAGTTTGATGTCGTTTTTGATGTCAAAAACATGCTAAAAACGTTAAAAACAACGTCCAAGTTTTTCAAAAAGGTATCTCCTTCATCGCATTTATCCTCAAATTTTTTCGTCAATTCGTCCTGATCAATAAGAAAAACTTATATTCTAGTTCGATTGTGGATCATTTCCACTAATACTTGCTAGTGACTATTATAGAATAGAAGACTTTTGAGATAGTCGAAGAAACTTGCCAATCAAATCCGACAAACTAATTTTGAGCAACTTGTATACCTTTCAACGGTTGCGCATTCCTTAAAACAAATAAGTCTATTCTTATTTCGTTATTTTTCTATGTATGTATAATACGCTTTTTATAATCACTTTTTTTTATAAGTCTTGCTTAAAATTAAGAGCAATGAGGCAGTTGAGTTGGCAAGAATTAAGGAGCAAAGGGAATCAGTCGTTCGGTAATCCAGCTTGATGCTGCACGAGCCGAGTGTCGAGCAAAGAAACTTAATCTCTACAGTAGAAGGAACTCGTCGTCAGGAGAGAAAATTGCTGAAAATCGACCAACAATCAATTAACACTGTATCATTAATACCGTGTTATCATTAATTAGCTTTCTAGATCGATTCACAGAGCAAGGAACTTCATTAGAGCGTCGTAGATAAGTCGAGGATTGATGGTTCCATCAGCAGTATAACGAACTCCTCTAAGAGAACCATCATCATGACTGACAACTCCATATTCGCCAACAATGAAACCATCTGGAGTTCTCTCCTCCACACGATATTTTCTGTAGTTTCGACCTTCGACGACGTAGCCGACCTTGCGACCATCTTCCGAGTCAGCCTTATTGGTAGCATCCGTAACTGCCTGAGGTCCATGAACATTACCGTTGCTTCCGACACTGACTGCCTCATCAACCTCGTAATTCTGTTCAACAGGTTCCCGTGAATGATTCACGGGTTGACCATTGGAAGCGTAGACTTTGCTAGGTTCGCTGTAGACTTTAGCCGGCTCAGAATACACCTTAGCTGGCTCAGAGTAAACCTTTTCCGGTTCACTGTAGACTCGAGCTGGTTCGCTGTAGACTTTCGCCGGTTCTCCATACACCTTGGCTGGTTCGCTGTAAACCTTGGCTGGTTCACTGTAAACCTTCTCAGGTTCGCTGTACCCTTTAAGACTAGCTTGCCCCCCTGATGCTCCATAAGATGTCTTATCAAAAGTATCAATGGGATCATTATGATGGCGGTGCTGTGAATTCTCGTAGAAAGATGCATCGTAGTGTCTGCTGACCTTGCGACCTTGATAATGTGCACGAGAACCGCCAAGTTCTGACACCTCCTTAGACTCGTAATTTTCCTGAGCAATTGGATATCCATGGAGTTCCACTGGAATCGAACTGCTGCCACTAGTCGCTGAATCATCATCCTCGTTTTCCAAACTGGGTCTAGACGATGGTTTCTCGTGCTTTGTTTGTGGAGTTGGTGTGATTACACTTGGCTCTTGCCAAACAGTCTGCGATGAACCTTCGTCTACGGAAAACTCGCTTCTGTTTGATTCCGAAACTTTGTTTCCAAGATCTTCTGTGACGGAATGTGTTGATGGGGGTGTAACAGAAGTGCTGTTGACCTCCTCATCTCTTTTCATACTAGGTTCTGAACTAGTAGATGATGCTGTTGTTGATGTTGTACTCCGACTGGTGTTAGGTAAACGAGTGCTTAATCGAACCGAATTGCCGCCACTGTAGTGTTCAATCCGAATCTTGTAGGGAGTCGCTTCAACAGACGAAGTCACACTGACGCCAATCACTTTTCTATCCACAAGTTTATTCTCAACATTCCCAGTTTTACTAGAGACGACTGTTTTGGAGACGACTGTTGAATTCCGTTCGTGTTTACCTTCACTGGAACTCAGCTGGGATGATATTTCATCAACAGTACCTAGATCGTCTATCAGGGAAGCTAGATTGTGACTATGGTTTAGAGCTTTCTGACTGATCGGATAGTATCTTATACCCGTTTCTCGAGGCGAGGAGGACGTTAATGACTTGGGGACGATGATGGTAGGCCTAGCTGTGGGCGGAGCTCGTGATATGCGATATATGAAGGCTTCGTTGTGTTTTGACTCGGAACTTGTGCTATCACCCTGATTCCCACCCCGTCTGTAGCTTCCCCGGCGTCGTTGCGTCGATCTTGGTGCCATTGCACCGTTTATGAATACTGATAGGAATTCCGTGCCTGCGATGACGTCGTTACTTCTCTTTGCTGGTGCAGTCGCTGCTGGCTCCCAAAAGAGGACCGTTTGCATCAATACCTGCAGGCGAGAAAGATTGTATTAATTGAAAGTGTATTGTATGGGAAGATTAATTAGGTTTGAAGCAAATGCAATTCGGGAATTAATTTATTCATCAGCTGTAATTAATCATAGCGCAGAAATGCATAAGAGATGTACGAAAAAGGAAAAATAGTCCCGAGATTTATAGATTATCATGTTTTTCAATTATTACGCTTTGACCGTTGATAAATTGCCTTCACCTATTCGCTGATTTGGTATATTTGCATTCTCTTGTACAAGGAGCGCCAAGGTCATTGCAGGTGAATCTTGATGATGGTACATACAGTAAAACGAGTCGCATCAAACGTAATGCCTCGAAAGAAACTGGCTTGAATACCCGTTTGTCGTACTTGTGATGTTTGCCGCGCGAAAAATAGACACACCTACTAGTTTTCCAAATTATTAGCCATGGTTAATAATACCTTTGCTAAGGTATTCCGAACCTAAAGGTTCTTTAGCTCATAGTAACTTACATTCTCTTCCGCTTCACAGATTTTCTTAATGAAATGACTTTAATTAATGTTTACATGTAGAAAATTTCCGTATTTGGTTTCCGTTTGAAATGGACGGAACATTTTCTTTTGGCACCTTGTATTTCGTGAAATTTATCTGCAATACAATATGTAGTTGAGAATAGTTAGGTACTGATATTTGCGGACGGTTGATACGTTGCTTTGTCACAAGGTCGAACAGCGACTTTCACTTATAAATACTATCTACGTCCCTTTCCACGGTCAACTGAAAACACTAATATGGATCAATCAAAGAGCGTTCAATTTATCCTTATCGTGGGTGAGAAGTTATTCAAAAACAGAATGAAGAAAGGTAGAATCAACATAGAAGATCAGAGCCCTAATTGGGACATTTCATACTTCTGTATACAGAGAAAGTTTCAATTTTCAATGTATTTTCAGCATTATGATTGATCTATATACAAAAGATTTAGCAACTAAGCAGACATTCATTGAGCAATTTTTTGTTCCGCATTCAGAACTCAGTGATCATTGAACCGAGTTGAAGACAGTTTTTGGCAGGATTTCATATTGTGCAATTCAATTTTTATATAAGAAATTGATTTGTACAATGCGACCATTAATATGTCACTGGTATAGTAGAAATTGAAAAGAATGGTCTAGAATGATGATGCTAAAAGCATTCTGATGGTATGCGAATGACAAGAGCGAATCAAGTTCTGAGGAATCTGAGAAAAGGTTGATGAAGGTCTCGGCTGGGCTGGGCGTGGTATGTCAGTAAGTAGCTAGAGCAATTAAAACTTTTTAATTTGATACATGCGTTTACATGTTGGGTTGTTAAGTTTAAATTACATTCTATTAATCAGATATATAAATTTCCTTTGTATATATAATTAAACAGAAGAAAAAAACTTGTGACACATATTTTCGGTGTAACTAGATCAAGTCAGCTGTGAATGTTTAATTTATACTGCTCGATTTTTACTGTTTTCTTTGTACATGTAACGAAATTTAAATATATAACGTAACGTTTTTTCAGACCTGCGTCCCTGAATATAGAATGCGCAACTCACAATTTAGTTACGGCTCGACCCACACTTGCACCCGACATAAGGTATCATATCCGAAGAAATTCATTTAATTATCTTACGAACTACTTTATATCTTTTTACAATGGTTAGACTCATTAAAATTGTACAGTTTCATTCAATTATAAGAAAAGCGAAATTTTCGGACAAGATCAGAGGCTCTTCACATATTAATTTATTAAATCATGTAATCATGATTGCTTGGGAGTGGTGTTACCATTAAACTATAAAATCAGATTAAGAAACATTTTATTATGTTTAATGGTGATAATTTATACAGGAGGCTTGAATTTACAAGGATAATTTAGCAACATATAGTGCAATTTTGTCGTTTGCACACAAAAGATATATGTGCATAAATATATATTTTGCATATGTGTATAATAATGCAAAGCCATCATATATCTCTGGTTATTATCTGCAATCCTTGCTATAAATTAATATGTCTCCGCTTGTAAGACGTTCCGCAGTTCACATATAAAGTCAACTGATCCAAGGTCAGAGATGATGTTTTAATTTCAATGATTCTTCATAAATGTTCCAATCATAGCAAAAGTATTGAAAATTCACGAAATGTCAAGGGTTTAAAACAATTGGTGTAATAATAATACATTTTTAGCTCATTATAGATAATCCTATTCGTCTTTTGTGTTCTTCGACGAAAATTTCCATGAATACATAATGATTTACCCAATAACATAAGTAGCGAGTGCACTCAAGTTCTTATAATTATGCCGCCAAGTAGTCGACAAAAAACAAGACTTGTTAAATTAAATCGTGCGTTGGATTTTATTATGTTCATTAACGTTGAACAGGCAGGTGATAGCGATAATTAGCGCACACTGTTCATCATGAAATGATCGTTAGGATGAAGAGTAAAGCGACACATTAACTGCAGTCTGTTAAAGCTCCGCATAAAATGTAATCATGATCGATACATTTGCATTCTTGACTTTTTAAACGAGTACCGTGATCATGAATAAATATAAAAATTCCTGTAGAGGATCGAGGATCTTTAATCTTTCAGCTCGGTATCCTATCAGGTATTATATGTACATGTCCTAAAGTTAATCATATACACGTGCCGAAGGAGTTAATTACGCGTGGAGTTGCGGATGGACGCCGACGTCACTTTCGAAATCTATTTCCCCATTTGTCTGCCTCCGACTTAATGTATTTCCCGATTAAATTGAGACATATCTCGAGCAGCATAAAAGCAAGGACATACAACCTAAAGGTCTGTAATTTACGTCAGAAGGTTTTCAAACTCTCATTTTATGCACGTATCGGAAATCACGCGATCTTTGCCAAGATTATGTTATTATTTTCTGAAAGGAATACTTCGCTTATGTCTTTATCTTTATTATATTCGATGATAATCGATAATCTTCAGAAAGAAGAAGAGTTTTTAGAGTCCGATGGATTTATTATAATTTACATGTATAAGAGAATACGATTTTTTCTCTGCTACAATAAAGAAGTTGCGCAAAATGATCCAAGTTTCCAAACAATTGGCAAAAGACAAATCGTATCCTCTTTAGGAAAGTTGGATGATGATACATTCCAAGATTGCATTGAACAACAAAGACGGTTGTTGCTGTGTGAACGGTCATTAGTTACAACGCCACCAAAGTTAGACGGATAAGCTTACGATAGGTGAGATAGGTCTCATCCGGGGCAGGGGTGAGGAAGAGGGAAGCCGCAAGTATCGGTCTGGCATTTACTTTTAGTTATGTGAAAGGTATTGCACAGACTAAGGCATATACTGAATACTCCTACGTTTTATACGCACACTTGCTTAACGCATGCCTCATTGTGCACACCGATTAAGTTGCGGTTGGTTGTGTATAAAATGTATACCTATGGCTTATTCTTTCCTTCACTGGATGCAGTACAAAAACTGACAATAGGTCAATCCAAAAAACCCAGTTTCCAATTATCAAAATATCTAAACACCTTCCCCTCACCACAAAAGCTAGAAATAATAATTTAAAAGAATAATTATTAAAATATTTTCGAATGGTTCAACTGTAGAGAAAGCAATCTAATTAACCGATGAAGGAGTGTAAATTTTCCTCAAGGGCATTCATATCTTGGACTCTGATGCCTGCCAGATGATTTCTTTTTCGTAGATGTATAAATTAAAGGTCCGAGAATTGGAATGAGTGAGAACCCGTATCTTTCCTCCAAGGTTACGGTTTGTGCAAGTGAATCTTTGGCTGTACTATTTAATACGTCTTGAAAATAACGCCACTCAAGATGTGAATCAGCACCTGCTACAAACTCACGAGGCTGAGATTTACATTAATTTTTTTAGGAGAACCAGTGAGATAACATCGTCTGGCTTTTAAATTATAAGGGATACCGATATTTAGAGATAGAGAGCATATCAAATCTTTGAATTCTCTAGGTGATCCATTTGGTATCTTCGGATATTGACGACATGTAAGTTATCGTGTATGTGCTTTGACCAATGAATAACAATAACTATAAACGGCCTCCAACAATGGGGTCCGTAAACTACGGCAACTAAGTGCACACGTGTCGACTGCTTGCAACGCTGCACGCACACATGAATATTTAAATTATGATTACAACTACCTGCATTCTTTGCTCCTACTCCCCCTGGAACACGCATCTTTCGTATGTTCCTTCTTCTCTATACAACTCTCGTGCAAACTTGCAGAATTATTGTTGCTAGGATGACCACCTAGAAAATTCACTCTAGCTAGTTAAATCTTCGGCTTGCATCTCACATTTCACGAGCTCGTTAGAAAAAGGATTGTTGATGGTGGATGGTGCATGGTACATGCGGGAGTCTTGCCTTTTACTACTTTTCTAAACCGGATGAGCTTCATAAATCGTTATACATCGTCCTATCGTCATGTATCCTTTGTTAAGCTAATAATTTGTCTGTTCGTTACCCTCTGATGATTTTGATGCATGTGTAAGCACATATGCTTTATGAGCGCTTGGAAGGGTTGATGCTGGGTCCAGATCAGACAATATTTGCATCTTGTACCAACAAATGCAAATATCCAGTTGGAAAATTAAAACTGGCACTCTACATTTTGCAATACCGACCCAGCATTGCAATCAACTGACCTGGTACCAAGTAATAACATTGTTCAAATACATTGAAAGAATTGGACGTACAAGCAGAATGAGTTTTTTTTTACGTAAATTGGCTATCCAATAACAAGTATTCGCCAGGATTTTACGGAGACCATTAATTGAAACGAAGCGATCTGTAGATCAGTATAAACTGCAAATAACACGACGCAACGAGGCTTGAGTGGATATCACCTTTACGACAAAGACTCAACATGCAGATGTTGCATTTAAATCGGGAAACTCCTTCGCTGTGCTTCATGGATTGCCATCGCTGGATATCCAGTTACTGGCGTTGAACGACGATCCAAAAAAAACATTTCCCACGTGTTGTGGGCTCCAGCCGAGCAAGGATCCGATTGGCGAAGGTCGTTCAATGCCGTCCGCCCCGACTGGGTTCAGGTCCTTCTCTTGATACCTGTGTGTACATTCGCGAGTTTACAAAAGACTTGAGAAATCAGAAAGTTCAATTTGAAACTTCTTCTAACTTCTTTTTCTTCTTCTTCTTCTTCTTCTTCTTCTTCTTCTTCTTCTTCTTCTTTTTCATCATCTTCTTCTTTTTCTTCTTCTTATTAATTTATGAATGGTTTCTGAATTATTCATCTTGTTTACCACGTCAAAGAATTCGACGACGAATAAACTGTTCAATGCATCAGATTCGTATTTACATCGATCTAAATAAGGAAAGAGATGATAAGATCTAAATAAGAAAGAAAATCTTCAAAGATCTACTACATCAATCTCTGTCAAGTTTGGCCAATTCCAAAAAAACAGTACAAGAAACTTCTGATTTAACAAAGAATCAGAGAAGATTTCAAAACAATCTGATACATGCTAGGAACGGATTAGATGACTCTCATTTTTTTTAAATTAGCAGTTCGAGTCCTCGACCTTGTCGAGGTCTTCTACCCGCTGCGTCAATGGCCGAATTGTATGACGCAAGCTGAAGTAAAAGGATAAATACGGTACTGTTGGATTAACTATTCTTTAAAATTCCAGGATGCGTTCACTGTCCCTCGCGATGAGCTTGAATCAACTTTCCATGAAAGGTCATTGGCCAAGATGCTTTTTTTAAAATACATCTTCATTGTTATTCACGACGTGGAAAGAATTTTCAGCAGACAACTGATGGAGTCCTTTAAATAAACAAGCCCTGATTAGAAAGTCTTCAGAGGCTTATTTTAAATCAGGAGAAATGGGGTAGTTCTTGCAGAGACTTGACTTGAGAGACTTCGAGTCTGATTCGAATTTGGTCGAGAATTTGGTAGTTTGATACTCAGGACTTATATTATTAATATTTCCCAATATTCCTGGACTGGATTACTGATGGTTCCTTTTAAAAACTTAAGCCATTCGAGAGAAATCGACTCGTGCTTGACCGCGTGAGTCATAGGGCACATACCAAGTACTTACGTACATAAGCGCACATATAAGTATTTTACTCGATTATCAACAGTCCGATATTTCGAAGACGAGTTTCTACCATTACTTCCTTAAAATGGAAGAGTGCAGCAAGGTATCTGATATATTGTTCGTATCGATCCAAGATCTCGTAACTCCGGCTTGAATATGTATAAGACCTTCATACTATATCATCAATAGTTCAATACTATTCAAATATGTTACCCGTGCAGAAATTGTGATGAGGTTCTGATGGGAACCTAGACAGTTTCACCTATAGTTAGGTCGATAATATTTTTATTTCAGGAACCTGAAGATGTTCCCAGAAAGCTGGCCGTGATTGGAGGCATGTTGGGAAATGTTAAAAGTTATAAATGAAGCAATGGATATATGCTTCATTTCAGATGCAAAGTACGTAATATAAGAACCTCTTAAACTTTATAATGGTATACGAAGGGTCGAATTCCTCGCAAAAAGAAGAAGCATTCGAGAAGAAGAAGGGTATTCGAAGTTTTTTGGCATCTAAGACTAAGGCCAGAATCTGCAGATGTCCAATAATAAAAGCATGATGCGATTGTACAATCATTTCACACTTTTACGACTGGTGAAACCGGCCAGGCTGACCAGCCCTTTTCATTTCGGAAACGGCTCTTTCGAAACGCGAAGTCACATTCTTTCGCGACCTTGCCTCATTCCTGCCGGACTCTGAAATAATGGCGCGGTGTCAATGAATTTGGCGCCACCACTAGTCTCATGCATCTTTCTTACATATCTGACGGCCTCATTGGTTTTGAATGTATACCTTTTCAGAAACCGGTACGAATAACCTCCTTCCATCCACCTTTCTCTGATCGTCCTCCCACCCCTTTATACTCTCCCTGGACCCTGTATAGTGTATCAAGTCACCCTGCTGCCCACAACAGCTATATATAGACCTCGTAAAGATAAGCCCGGTTCTATTAATAGCACCGGATGCTGTATTCTTACTTTTTTCGGCTTTTTTTTTGTCCAGCACGATTATTTGCATGAAGGTACATATCTCACCCTTTCATTCCCTCTATCGCACTTGTGCAGTTGTTTAAAAGGCCTTCCTATACTTTAGAGTGGAAAAGAAGGTATTTTATCGCTTTGGCAAGCTTTCGGGATCGGTTCCAGTATATATAGGCAATTATTACAACATGTTAGGCGGCCCGGGCGCCATTCGGAATTCCAAAAAGATACAGATGCTTTTTTCTTGAAAATAAAATTCAAAAAGATTACGTGGAATTGCACGAAACTCTAATCGACAGTCTCTGGTTTTGTATTGGTGATGGAAGGTCAGTGAACGTCCTCTGAGCTCAATAGCATTTGTATTGCATGTTCCAACTTTCACACGAAATAATTAGTATTTTTTTGTCGTTTATATTTTCCACGTCGCTTTTTCTAAACATGGATTAAAGAGAGAAATGTTGGGAAATTTACGAAACATTTCAGATATATGTAACGGAGATTTCCAAATCTGAATTAATTTATATCAAATCTAAATCAAATCTATTCTGTATATACTGAATTTGGGACTATAGGCCCAATATACGATCATATTTTTCGAATGAATCCGAATTTTTTAGAATTATTCAGTTTTGATTTAGATAGACAATAAAAATTCATAACAGAATGGGATAAAAAGTATCTTTTGTAACTATAATTTATTTATTATAAGCATGAATTTATGATTTTATGTATATATGTATATTAACCCTCTCGATCTGCAGAAACGACTCATACGAAACCGGATGACGCCAAGAGAAAATTTACAACTACCTACTGAGGTACACAAAGGAATGCTTGGTGCATTCTAGCTCCGGGATTCGCATTCTTAGCATTTACTCCGATTTAAAGCCTTTATCATTGAGTTCCTCTTAATCATCAACATGCGCGGTAATTTTATTGTTTCTAAAGGTATGCGTTTGTAGCGTTAATTGAAAAATGCATGCAACTCAAGCAAGGATATAAAAAGCAAGATTACACGAAAGTTCTCTTTAATGCTTACTGAGAGGGAAAAATCAGTGATCATTTCGCAGTTTTAATAGAAGCTGAATTGCGTTGATTGGCGTGGCAAGTTAAAGAGGGAACTTGTGATATCCAATAAGCCTTCAGTGCAGTGATTGAATTATGCCAAATAGTGTCAGCGATAAGCGTAGGTTGAGGGAGTAGAGATGCTGGTATCATGTCGCCAAGAGGAAGTTCCTCATTGGAGACACAGGATGTTCAACATATCTAATATATCCGTAAATACCCCGCAGTGATCGCAGCAGATGATTCTCGAATCTTAGTTATTTATATTTGGTAGCAAAGTTGCTTATCATAGATATTTTATCTCTATAAATGCTCTTATTATATTATATTATATTATATTATATTATAT